>JARQZK010002375.1:10000-30000 GCA_030704885.1 Cynegetis impunctata | reverse complement strand
AGAGGAACACTACATATAAATATCAAAGAAACACAGCTTCGAATACTTTTCAGTTGTTTCAACTCATTCAGAGTATGATTATATCGATAGCTTCTCGTTAGAGTTCTAAACCGATTAAAGTATTAGGAGAACCAGGAGACCTAGATAGATAAGAAGTTGGCTGGGAGTTTTCATTAAGTCAAATCTGCTTTGAAATGAATTAAAATTTCTTCTGAATTTTTTCACGCATTATTTTTTGCCTTCATTTTCATTCCAGTTTGAGTACTTGGAAGGAATGAAATTATTAAATGTTATAAGGTAGTTTTCTAGTTCAACATCATATATTTTGCCATTTATAAATGATATATTGTGTTTTGGATTACCTACTCCAGCCAGACCAGAGGATACACTTGCAAATGCAAAACACAAAACCCATCAAGGATGGGCTAGACGGGCTATTCATGGAACATAGGAAGTATGGGTAGGGTTCAGAGGATTAATACTGTTCCAGCATTCGCATTGTAAGTATGCAAGCGGTGCCTTACTTTACGGCATGAGGACCCTCTGAAAAAAACTGATGGCACACCAGTCGACCCCGGGTCCTCCCAAATACTAGCCATTGTACCTCAGTACTAGAGACTATCTACCTAAAGATATATATATATATATATATATATATATATATATATATATATAAATATATAAATATATAATATATATATATATATATATATATATATATATATATATATATATATATATATATATATTATATATATATATATATATATATATATATATATGTATATATATATATATATATATATATATATATATATATATATATATATATATATATATATATATATATATATATATATATATATATATGTATATATATATTGTTGGAAACTAGGACTTTTTTCTTTTCTTTATATTTAATTTGTTATTATTTGCATCCTAAAAAGCTAGTGTACCGCAGATACGAGATGCTCATATTTTTTTTTTTGGACGAAAGACAGATGTGCATGTGTATGATGCGCAAACCCAGAATTCTTTCTTGCGAGAGAGATAACAAGTTTCAGATGCATTGAAAACGTCCGTTCGGATTTTCATTTTACGCATTAAGAATTAATAATTTTATTTTCAACGTTATTACACGTTAACAGGAACATTAAAAGGGACACAGCTTAATTCAGCTTAAAGAGTGTGGTTTTAGTGAAGTGGTGGTGAAGGAGGAGAGCGCTCTCCAGAGGACAAACCACGCCGAAGATTGGTAAGTCCAGAAAATTTAGTGAGCATCTCGCCGATATAAGATATAATTTGTTCAAAAATATTAAATATCAAAATATGGTCCTTCGAGAAGAAAAGTAAAAGTCTGTTTACGACATTTTGGTCCTTCGAGCCGGATTGTATCAGTTTTCTAATTTTCAAATATTTTGTGATTCAGTTTAATGCAACCATTTTGAACAATTCTATAAATTTCAATCGTTTCCACCTCTAAAATCACGTCATCATTTATTTTAATTATCGTATATTGTCATATGCTAATCATAGCTCGGTCTTTTCAGATCGTCACTCCGTCTCATTTGCACATCTTCACAGAGTTTGTCTACGCAGACTTGCGGTCTAACGTACCTACAGTACAGCGCAGCGATAAGTGATTCGTTGAACGCGCAGCCAGCTAGATATTTGCCTGCGTTGTTTACATTATTTAGAAATAACCAAATTACGTTCTTAACTTGATTGTTAGATCTGAAATTAAAATAGTCATTTCATTTAAAATTCTGTACGCATCAATTTGTTCTTCACCTGTGTGCCATTTATAGATTTTTATTTGTTTATAATGCGTTAATTTGTTGCCAGTCAAGAATTTGAACGTATTTCGTAAACTTATATAGTGATCTTTCGTATTTTCGATTTGCATACAAACTTCAATAATGTCGGCAGAAATGAAGAAGTTGGTAATGAAACGGAAAATACCTTTTAATCGTTTAAAGGAAATTTATGAATATGGAGTTGGTTCTACGACTGATAAGTTTTATAAACAAAATTTCTCTGCGAGGACAGAATTTGTGGAGGCAATCTATGAAGAATTTCAGGACTTTCATAATCAAATAATTTCTTTAATTACCGACGATACGCAGTTTGATGAGGAAGATAAGGTTAGAGTTTTAGCTGATAAATATTTGTATGGGGTTAGAAGTAAAAAATTGGAGCTATCTCCTAAAGATTCTCGTTCTAATATTTCGCAGGCTAATAGCAACCCCAGTAATCCTTCCACTTCGGGAAATAACTTGAAAGGTAAATTGCCAAAGATAAACTTGCCGGTTTTTGAGGGCAACTTAAAATTGTGGCCTTCCTTTTTTGATTTGTTCAATAGTATAATACATAATAATTCTAGTTTAAGTAAGATAGAGAAATATCATTATTTGTTGACATCCCTAAAAAATGAACCTTTCAATTTACTGAAAGCTATTCCCATGGTCGAGGATAATTATCAAATAGCATATGATGCACTCGCTAATAGGTATCAAAATAAGCGTTTTTTAGCCACAACATATTTTAATGAAATTTATATGGCTCAACCTCTACAAAAACATTCTCCTAAGGATTTAAGAAATTTATTGGATATATTTTCAGAAAACCTTGCTGCACTTAACGTTTTAAAGTTTAATACGGATTCTTGGGATTTTGTAATATTCAATATTTTGCTACAAAAATTAGATTCTAAAACAAGAACAGATTTTGAGCTTGAGCATAGCACTACGGATATGCCTACGTATAAAATTCTTACAACCTTCTTAACTAATCATTGCAAGGCCTTAGAGTCTGTCCAGTGTATGGTGCCAGCATCATTTTCAAAATATAAAGGTACAACCTCACAGGTTTCCACTATGGATAAAGGTTTCCCTTTCAAGAGGTCCTCAACGCCTTCTGCTTATTTAACAGCTGCTGGCGATCATCAAAAATGTATTGTTTGTTCAGCTTCACACGCTTTACATAGGTGCCACATCTTCCTGGCCAAAACTCCACATGACAGAGTTGCCTTTGTTAAAGGAAATAACCTTTGTGCGAATTGCTTGCGTGGATCACATTCTACCCGAAATTGTCCATCGTCAATTACTTGCAAAATCTGTCAGTATACTCATCATACAACACTTCATTTAAACTTTCGTAAACCGGATGCGTCCCAGAGAGCCCCTTTCGTGGCAACCCCTTCGGGTTCAACAGGGCTAGTCGATAAGGATTCGACAACCAATAGGGCGGTCAATACCCTCGATACGAAATTCTCGAATTCCGGCTTCAATGACACTACCGCACTGCAATGCAGTACTTTAAATCTCGCTATAAAACAATCCACTGTCCTGCTTTCTACTGCAGAAGTGGATATTAAGGATTGTCGAGGGAACTTTCAGAGGGTTCGTATTCTTCTCGATACTGCTAGCATGGCGAATTTCATTAGTGAACGTTGTTTTAATCGTTTAGGTCTGAAAAGGCAACGTTGTTCAGTACCAATAGAAGGATTGAATAATCAAGTTTCCATATCAACTAGGGGTATCACTCATTGTTTAGTCAAGCCTTGTGGTAAGGATGGTCCTACCTTCTCATTTGAATCTATCATTCTCCCAAATCTTTGTTCAAATCAACCAAAAATACATGTTAATCCACATAATTGGTCTCACATAAGAAACTTGACACTAGCAGATAGTAAATTTTCTACTCCTGGTCCAATAGATATGCTATTTGGAGCGGAGCTGGTTCCATTCATGTTAGGGCCTGGACGTATCTTTGGCGATCATGGTACGCCAACTGCCCTTGAGACAGTTTTTGGATGGGTGTTACAGGGAAAGACAGAATGTGCATCATTGAACACGTCTCTTTTAAGCTGTCATGCTGCTCTCGAACCCCAAATAGATTTTACTCTTCAAAAATTTTGGGAGTTAGATCAGGTTCCTAAAGAAAGTCCTAGTTTATCCCTAGACGATCATAAATGTGAGACACTATATAAGACATCAGTTCGTCGAGATATTTCAGGAAGGTTTGTTGTTCCCCTTCCATTTAAGTACACAGAACCGGACTTTGGAGACTCATATTCACAGGCCCTTAGGCGATTCATATCTCTAGAGTCCCGGCTCTATAGGAACCCTCATTTACATACAGCATATTCTGAATTTATGAAGGAATACATGCAACATCAATACATTTCCGAGGTTCCTATTTCAAATCACAAGTCTTTGTCAGCCTTCTATTTACCCCATCATTGTGTAGTGAAACCGGACAATGCTTCGACTAAATTTCGAGTAGTATTTGATGCGAGTGCTAAGAGTGTAAGGGGTATAAGCCTGAACGACACGCTTTTCTCAGGCCCAAAACTGCATCAGGATTTATCTATCATTTTATTCAAATTTCGAATTCATAAAGTAGCCTTTATCTGTGATATCAAACAAATGTACTGTCAGATACTAGTACTCCCGGAACATAGAAGATTTCAGAGATTTCTCTGGCGCTTCTCAAGAAATGAGGAAATCAAGGAGTTCACCCTTAATAGAGTTGTTTTTGGTGTTTCTTCTGCTCCATATCTGGCCTTAAGAACTCTACAAGAGTTGGCAGTTTTAGAACAAAATACTTACCCTGCAGCTTCTAAGGTGTTACTGGAATCCATATACGTAGATGATTGCTGCGCAGGCGCAGGATCAGTTGATGCAGCTCTTCAGCTACAGACAGAGTTAATTGATATACTCAAAAGAGGAGGTTTCGAGTTGCGAAAATGGGCAAGCAACCATCCCTCTATTCTTGCTGCTGTTCCAACAGTCGACACACAAATGCCGCTCAATTTTGACACAGATGGTCCTAGATTTATAAAGGTTTTAGGTCTACAGTGGAATCCCACTCTGGATGTGTTTTCCTACTCCTTTTCTGAAATCAGTTCTACATGCACTAAGCGTGGCATTCTTTCACAAATCGCAAGGATTTTCGATCCTCTAGGTTTTCTGTCACCTGTTCTTCTTCTTGCCAAGCATATTATGCAAAAACTATGGCTTTCAAAGTGTGATTGGGATACTCCAGTCATTGGAGATATTAGTGATGCATGGAATCGGTTTAAGTCAGAATTACCTGAATTATCCAGTGTACAACTGCCTAGATGTCTTATATCTGAGAACATCTCTCGTTTGGAGATGCATGGTTTTTGTGACGCTAGTACTATAGGCTATGGTTGTGTAGTATATTTCAGATCCATTACGAATTTTGGCCAGATTAAAATTACTCTGATTTCTGGAAAATCTAGAGTCGCACCACTTCGAGTGGTTTCTATCCCACGACTAGAACTGTGCGCTGCATATCTTTTATCTGATTTAATACTTTCAGTGAAAGAAGCTTATTCAGATCTCCTTACATTTAATGCCATATATGCGTGGTCGGACTCACAGGTGACACTCGCTTGGCTCGCAAGTTCACCACATAGATGGAAAACTTTCATTGCTAATAGAGTGTCGCATATTCAGGAGATTGTACCCCCGTCCTCTTGGAGATATGTTCCAACGGATTTCAATTCCGCTGATTCTGTAAGTAGAGGAATATTTCCTCTACAACTATTAGAAAATGTTTCATGGTGGCAAGGACCTGCTTTTCTTCTAGAAAGAGAAGAAAATTGGCCGGAACAGCCATCTATTCTGTTGAGTAAAGACGTTTTTCAAGAAGAGAGACCACAGGTGGCATTGCATATTTCGATTTCGTCTTCCTCCATATCGACTTTACTCATAAGATTCTCATCTTTAAGAAAAGTTCAGCGTATCCTCTGTTACGTCTTTCGCTTTATTGCCATAAAGACTAAATCGAAGGTTTATGCTTCTATCGTTTTGACACAACCGGAAATTCACTGCGCCTTCCAGACCATAGTTAAACACGTTCAAAACGAATGTTTCTCGGATATCTTTGTGGCTTGTAAAAATAATACTTCTCTGTCTAAACCAGTCAGAAAGCTTGCTCCCTTTGTTGATGAATCGGGATTGATCAGGGTGGGTGGTCGCCTAAGAAAATCAACTCTCTCCTTTGAGGTTAAGCATCCTATTTTGTTGCCAAAACAGCATAGGTTCACGGAACTTGTAATACAGCAGACTCATGATGAAAACTTACATCCCGGACTCAAAACTCTGCATAATATATTGCTACAGACTTTCTGGATACTCTCTCCTCGCAGTGCTATTTATCGATGTATATCTAAATGTGTTCGATGTTTTCGTAGTAGACCGCAAGCATATATACCTGTTATGGCAGATCTCCCTTCCTTTAGGATTTCGCAAGTAAAGGCATTTTCACACGTTTCGTTGGACTATGCTGGCCCCTTTATTATCCGTTTAGGTAAACATAGAGGTGCAAAAACCATTAAGGCATATATCTGTCTTTTTGTTTGTTGCGCTACAAAGGCAGTGCATGTCGAATTATCGTCCGATCTGTCGACTGATACATTTCTCGCAAGCTTCCGTCGTTTTATTGCTCGGAGAGGTAGAGTCTCTGATATGTATTCTGATCAAGGCACTAACTTTAAGGGAGCGAATAATCAGCTCATATTATTCTCACAAGCTGCTGCTAGAGAACTATCCATAAATTGGCATTTTAATCCCCCTGCAGCTCCACATTTTAATGGCCTGAGCGAGGCCGGTGTCAAATCAATTAAAACGCACCTTCGTCGAGTGGTAGGTGAACAGATCTTGACATACGAAGAATTCTATACCTTAATTACGCAGATCGAGGCACTTTTAAACTCGCGGCCTCTATCTGCTATTAGCGAAGATCCAAACGATCTTACCCCCTTAACCCCAGGTCATTTCCTGACCATGGAAACACTCAATAGCTTCCCTGAACCAGACCTCTCAGATGTTGCGCTGAATCGGTTGTCGCGATGGCAAATGATACAGAGAATGAACTCAGATTTTTGGAGGAGGTGGAAAGACGAATATTTGCATACGTTACAGCAGCGTTCAAAATGGTTAAAATCTACACCCAATATCGAATTGGGTATGTTAGTATTGATAAAACATGAGCTCAGACCTCCCTTGGAATGGGCTCTCGGACGAGTTGTCAAATTACATCCGGGTGAAGACGGAGTAGTTCGAGTAGTTACATTGAAAACTCCTAACGGAATATATCAACGTCCTGTAGTCAAACTCTGTCCTTTACCGGGTCAGTTTTCCTAATATATTTATTTGGTTTTCTTATATTTTAATTAAGATTCATTATTAATTTCCATTATATTTTATTTAATTTTTTTTTGGGGAAAAAACTAACAAGTTTTTGGTGGGTGGAAAATGTTGGAAACTAGGACTTTTTTCTTTTCTTTATATTTAATTTGTTATTATTTGCATCTTAAAAAGCTAATGTACCGCAGATACGAGATGCTCATATTTTTTTTTTGGACGAAAGACAGATGTGCATGTGTATGATGCGCAAACCCAGAATTCATTCTTGCGAGAGATATAACAAGTTCGAGGTGCATTGAAAACGTCCGTTCGGATTTTCATTTCACGCATTAAGAATTAATAATTTTATTTTCAACGTTATTACACGTTAACAGGAACATTAAAAGGGACACAGCTTAATTCAGCTTAAAGAGTGTGGTTTTAGTGAAGTGGTGGTGAAGGAGGAGAGCGCTCTCCAGAGGACAAACCACGCCGAAAATTGGTAAGTCCAGAAAATTTAGTGAGCATCTCGCCGATATAAGATATAATTTGTTCAAAAATATTAAATATCAAAATATGGTCCTTCGAGAAGAAAATCAAAAGTCTGTTTACGACATATATATATATATATATATATATATATATATATATATATATATATATATATATATATATATATATATATATATATATATATATATATATATATATATATATATATATTTATATATATATATATATATATATATATATATATATATATATATATATATATATATATATATATATATATATATATATATATATATATAGATATACAAAATTTTTCATGAACAATTTCCATCCATAACAAAACACTTATAACCCACATCTAGTTTCCGTAGAAACTTCTCAGTATATCAGCAAGAGAGTCCTATTATATCGATAAACATATTTCTACGTGTATTATTGAAGTTCGATAAATATTTTTGTGAAGTCAGATTTAACTAAGAAAAAACGAAAACCCAAATTTTGAAAAATCGGTCTCCTTTCATCTCTCAGATCCACAAACTCAGTAGCAATATAGAATAAACGATTCCTCGAATGACCTTCTCTCAAGCAAGCAATGCTGATTCAATCTTATAAGATCTCAACATCTTTCTGTTGTTCTCAGGTTAATGTTCTTCTATTACATTTAAATTATGTGATGTTGGTAAGTACTTACTCATTTATATGACTAAATAGTATCAATTTGATATCGTTATTCTGATTAGAACCTATCAAGGCCTTAAAGAGTATATTGTATGAAATGTTTTCACAAAAATTCAATCTTTTGCCTAAGAATCTATGAATTGTTTTTTACTGGAATGTAATTTGCTATATATCTTAGGTTTCATGAAATTTTAGTGTATTTAGCTCAGTATATCGTGTGAAAATAGTTTGATAGCCAGTATGAAATACAATCGCATTTCTCAAAAACAAAATATAGTATTTCTTCTACTTATCTCAAAAATATGTTTTGAATTTTTAAGTGTCACAAATCTTTCTTTGAAAATGGCTGCCCACGCGAATTTTTCAAATGGAAGATTATAGTGTTAATTTCAGTCATACGGATTTAATAAGACTTCACTTATCCCCAACTCCAAGAAATAGAAAGCAGTCAGATAATATGTACGATGCGGAGCATCAGAAAATGTTTATTTTGAATTTTTGAGTCTTATCAACGTATTCGTCAGATTCAGAGTTCGATTTCGTTTTTCAAGTATGCTCTCTCCTGTTCATGACAAATCACTTATTCTCTAAGAGGCATTGGAACAATACGTGTTTTACGGTTCTCTGAAATCAAAAGCGATAGCGACGTTAGCCGGATTTGATACTTATCGCAATAATAATCTATTCTTTGTTAAAACACCCCTCAGTTCCAACACAAGTAAACTGCCAACCTTTGCAGAAATATTCAGAAGTTTGTACCAGCTCTTTTTCAAGAGAGACAAGAGTGACCAGCAAGAAGTTTCTAAAGAGGAATGAGCTTTCAAAGTGATTCAAAAAATTTAAATTTCACATTGACAATCTGTGGAAGCAAATCAAGTTTTCACATGAATTCGTCAACATAGCCAAATTTTTATTGTATAAATTATGGATTTTCATAATTATCTAGGATCTTCTATCTTGGATTCATATTTCGTGCTTTATTTTCATGATAAGTTGAATAAGTGTACTGAATTCATTATTATATAATCAAATTATATTGATTTTCATATGTAGTGAATAGATATATACATGAACGGATAAATGAATATGTAATTGAAAACTAGGAAATATTTCTTGTTCCAAGTACAGAAGTTTATACGAAAGTCTCATATTGATGTTAGTCATGTAGTCATAAATAGTCACATTTTTGTACTTATCATTTGAAGATAGTGAAATATCAACAAATCGTGCGTCATGTATATTTTGTCTAAGAAACGTATAAACTGGTGTTATCAACCAGAATTTTCATGCATATATATATATATATATATATATATATATATATATATATATATATATATATATATATATATATATACATATATGTATATTAATACATATATAGTATATATATATATAATATATATATATATATATATATATAATATATATATATATGTATATATATATATATATATTAAATTAATATATATATTATTTATTATTTTATATATATAAATATATTTATATAAAAATAAATATATATATATATATATATATATATATATATATATATATATATATATATATATATATATATATATATATATATATATATATATATATATATATATATATATATATATATATATATATATATATATATATATATATCTGGTATGTATAGTAT
This sequence comes from Cynegetis impunctata, assembly GCA_030704885.1. Taxonomy (NCBI): domain Eukaryota; kingdom Metazoa; phylum Arthropoda; class Insecta; order Coleoptera; family Coccinellidae; genus Cynegetis; species Cynegetis impunctata. The sequence continues at coordinate 19,980 of JARQZK010002375.1, read as the reverse complement.
GTATATGTCTGTATGGTATATGTATGATATGATAATAATATATGATATATTTGAAAATAGAATAACTAAGTAAGTATTCCTAATTATGCATAATATGACATATTTTTCCATTTGATGTTATAGCATAGTTATTGAATATTCGAATTATATTTTTTCATATCAGAAAATATGTAACATTCATGATGGCCCTTATGACAATGATTGATTATCGTTCAAATCTAACTGAACAGATCAACGTTTAAGCTGAAATAATTTTACGTACACATTCCTAATGAATTTTTTCATCCTCGAGGATTCCTCTAATGCAGATGTTATGATTTTTTCAAATCTGCTATTCACTTAAGAATTTCCAAAGGAAGTTTCTATACTCCCGACCTCGTACTCCATTCATAGACCGAATAGTACCCATTGAAAAAAACCAATGAAAACTTTTCAAGATAATAGAAATTGCACAATTTTTCGTCTAATGTAGAATAAGAAGGAAACTCTCATATATTTTCTGTGAAAATTCTTGACTCAATTTGCCTTTCATTCTCGTAGTTTCGGTATGTAGGTACATTATATTTCGATCCCTCATAATTTATGAGAGAGCATACGTACACATAGGAGTACAGTAACAAAGGCAGAGCAAAAATTATTAATGGCTAAAACTGATATTTAAACGTATCTTTCCCATGCGATATGTTCAATCAAAAAATCATCACGTTTCTGTTCATAACAAATCATCTGCACAGTACGCTGGGTGTTATAAAATCTGTAATTAATTGAAACGCGTTTAAAATGAAATCACTACTGGTAATCAATCAATATCGGTTCTAATTGTTGACCAATAATTTGTCGTCCATATTTTATACCTACATTGACCGCCAGTTGCAATTTCGGGTTTTCCAATAGAAGGATCGCAATTAAACAAATTCAATTAATTTATATTCATACAAATTTGAATATTATTCCGCATTGTTATTGCATCTCTATAAATCAATATTAGCGTTGTCAATATTTTATATTAATCTACATTATAACTTACATGGATTACGGAAATGTTGAGTTAATGAAAAGAAGTACTCCTGCTTACTTGATACCCAACTTATCGAGATTTTTATATTCTTAATAGTCAGTCGCTTAGCATCCAAATATATTTATGTAAATTTATATATATATATATATATATATATATATATATATATATATATATTATATATATATATATATATATCCATATATATATATATATATATATATATATATATATATATATATATATATATATATATAGTATATATATATATATATATATATATATATATATTATATATATATATATATATATATATATATATATATTTATATATATGAATATATATATATATATATATAATATATAATATATATATACTATATATATATATATATATAATATAATATATAATATAGTATATATATATATATATATATATATATATGTATATATATAAGTAGAGCAGAATTATCGGTATAGCCCGCTTATATGGAAGCAGCCGTTGACACGTGTTTCGGACTCTTTGGTCCTCATCAGAACGGCGTAGCCAAGCATTGGATTGAAAACTTGGAGATGAAAATAGCACAACAAACGAAATCCCCTGCTACGGAAGACAATCACACATTTGTGGCTTATTGTTTGAACTCTCCGGTTTGGGAGAATTGGTCTCTTCTTGGCTCATGGATTCCAATATTGTAGTCCTTATTAAAGTGCTTGGTAAAAGTTAATTTTTTTAACAGAGTGCCATTATTTTCTCGAACTTTTGAGCAATACCTCCTGTAAAGATTAGACATACTTTTAGCATCTGAGGGAAGGTAAAGTTTTGATGTTGATCTCCGTCAATAATGGGAAGGGACTGCGCGAAGCTTTTCAATAAAATTTTTAAACTCTTCGATTTGTTCAGGTGCGATCTTATGCTTTGGTTCATGATTTCCTCTACACTGCTCTCTGAATCGTTAGATTGATCACTACTACTTTTTGAATCATTATTGGCTAGACTTGAGTCAATTACGTTGAATTTATCATTTGCTTGATCACTACTGTCTTGAAGTAGCAACAACTTGCATATTTCAAATGAGGTAGCCTCAACATTTGTAGTTTAACAGTACCAAAAGTATTAGTTCTGTTTGTAAGAATTCGTTCTACGTTGATTATTAATTTTGAAATATCGTGATTTCACCAGTATAACACTATAGATAGATTTTCGATATAAGAGCAAATTTCTATGAGAATCGGATCATTTTGGCTTATTTTTAGAATGTTGTTATGAAACATGTCATCATCAAAATTTCAGAATCAATGCGTTATTTGAAGATTATAATTTCAAAATATGGACAGGGCACAGAACTTGATTTCATACACAAATGATGGAGAAAACGATAAGAATTGAAAAAAATCGAACAAGAGCATTCGTTGGATGAAAATATTGTTTATGGAAGAAAAAAAATTATATGAAGGATGACCAGGAATTCCATAATATCGAGGAGTCCCAAGAAAGAATATTGGAGGTTGGATTTGATTAATCATCAATTTTTCAGATGAATATCCATATAAATATATATATATATATATATATATATATATATATATATATATATATATATATATATATATATATATATATATATATATATATATAAAAATAATATATATATATATATATATATATATATATATATATAATATATATATAAATATATATATATATATATATATATACAATACAATACAATACAATAGTCTTTATTTGCTTACTTATCATTTGGAATGATTTAGCATCGTCAAGGTTTACAAACAGTTTGAAAAATAATTTAACAAAGTAATGGAACCTTAAATTAAAAGTAACAATATAAAAATTGGTAAAAGCAATATGCTTACTTCAAATATTTCAAAATTACATAATAAACAAGATGTCACATTTAAAATTGCATAGACACTTGATATTAGGCAATTTAAAAATTCCTCAACAGTGTAAGGGGATAGGTCCAACAACAGTGATTTAATCTTAATTTTGTACCCTTTCATTAATAAATCTCTTAGATACGGTGATAAACGATGGTTAAAAATTGTCAAAGACAGAGTAATGTAGCTTCTATGCATGAGGGCTAGCCGATGTTGAGGAATAAGAAGATCATCCCCATTTCTTGTATGATATTCGTGTCGAGAGTTTACAGTAGAGAGGGTAGCTTGTTTAGACTTGACGTACTTGACTTGACACTGATACTCATAAAGAGCGGCGAGAGGCAAGATGTAAAATTTTTTAAACAGTGGCCTGCAACTGTCTGTTTGCTTTATTTGGCCCAAAATACGTATGGCTGTCTTCTGCAGTGTAAATATCAGCACCCAATCTGTGGACTGTCCTCAGAAAAGCAGTCCGTAAGAGATCTTAGACTGAAACAGTCCCATGTAGGTAGCTCTAGACACATGAAAAGGAACATACTCTGAGATTCTACGTAGTGAGTAAAGAGTACTGGAAGGCTTTGGAGACAAAATAGATATGTGGTCCCTCCAGTTCAATCTTGTGTCAAGGGTGACCCCTAAGAATGGTAACGATTTCTGACCATCCTCCAGCTCTCAATGCGAACATGAGTGTATTCGTCTTATCCATGTTAAGACTCAGTTCATTAGCCGTGAAAAAGTCTTCTATCTTAGTTATCGCAGCTTTTGCATGCTGTTCTAAATAAGCAAGGTCAGAATGGGTCCCACAGAGCGTAGTATCGTCGGCATACTGGATGGTACGTATGGGACACATATGCTCCGAAAGTTCATTGACATAAAGTATAAATAAAAGTGGCCCCAGAATTGAGCCCTGGGGCATACCTGCTGTATCATCCAAAGCCGGCGACCTCACAGCCCTATGTTTTACCACTTGTTCACGACCTGATAAATATGAGGAAATTAAATCAGCCCCCTACCACTTATTCCATAGAGGGGAAGTTTATCTAACAGAACTGAGTATGATACACAGTCGAAGGCCTTCTAGAGATCACAGAATATAGCAGCGACTGCCTCCCCCTCTCAAAGGACTCCAAAATGTGCCGCACCAGTTCATCTATGGCATGAGTAGTTGATAGTTCTCTTCTGAAACCAAACTGCAATTGCGACAGTAGGTTATTTATATTTAAAAACTTTGATATTCTTATATTAAGTGCAGCTTCTATAGGTTTTGAGAGAACTGGAGTGACAGTTATAGGTCGATAATTACTAGCCTCGTTTAAATCCCACTTTTTAAATATTGGTATTACCTTGTCAAACTTCAGCCTGTCTGGAAACTCACCAGTCTCAAAACACCTGTTGATAACTTTCGACATTGGCACTATAAGACCCTCTCTTAACCCCTTCAAAATTTTATTGCTCAAACCATGGATACCAAGTGCTGCGCTATCAGATAGATCAGCAATAATATGTCCTACTTCTACAGGGTCCACAGGCATGAGAAAAAGGTTTTTGTTAAACTGTACATGAGAGGAAGTGATAACCACAGGGTTGTTTTTGGTTCTATTCAAACTCTGTAGGAAATTTTATAAAAAATTAGTAAAATAATTATTAAATTTGTCACCTGTAAGGGTGGTATCCTGAAGGCAGACTATCTTAGTTGAGGGTTTTTGAATTATCTGCCATATGGCTTTAGGCTTGTTGACTGAATCAGCTATTTTGTTAGAATAATATTTTTTCTTTTCAGCAATAATCTTACTTTATTAGTATTTTTTGACTAATTTGATTTCATTTTTTAAGTCAACAGTTTTGTTGCTGTTGTTATAGCTAATTAAAAAATTTTGATCATCTCTACACACTTCAAGTTCACAATTGAACCATTTTTCAGATTTATTAGATTTATGAACTGTTTTTTGTTTTTCTGGAAAACATTGATTATACACCTGCAAAAACTTGCTAAGAAAGCAGCTAAACATATCATTCATGTTGTGAAAGTCTTCCAGTTATTCCCAGTTTATTTTATTCAACATAGACATACATTTTTTAAAATTTAAGTCACAAAAGGGTCTATATTCTACAATCAGAGTATCAGTGGATTTAAATGGAGTATCAGGAAGGTAATATGCATTAACAATTGCCATATGATCAGATATATGACAGTCCAACAAAGAAGCATCACACTTGCCCTGTACATTTGTAATGCAGTTATCTAAGCAGCTATTCTTGCATGACTAGTCTAGTAGCATCATTCATAAAGAAATGAGAACCATAGGACCTAACTTAATTTTTAAATTTCTGAACGTCGGGGGTATTAATCAACAAATCAATATTAAAGTCACCGTATATAAAGAATGATCTTTTTTGCCTATTCAGGATATCTAAAGTTGTTTTTAAATTCTAACAAAATACTTCCATAAGACCGTTGGAGGACCTTTAAATACAAACAGTTACAATATTTACACTTCTAACTTCGATAGCCAAAATTTCGAAGTCTTTCTCATATGAGAAACCATCAATTAGTTCAAATTTTCTGAAGCTTAGATTACTTTTTACGTAGATAATCACTCCTCCCCCATCATACTCTTCACGAGAGAATTGGTTTGCCATGGCATAGTTTCAAAATTACAACTGTCTACTGATTGTTCGTTAAGCCAGTGTGGCATAAGCAGGCAAAGTCATAGCCACAATCTACAATTAGTATATCCAGCTCACCCACCTTATGTTAAATTTTTCTGACATTCAAAGACAATGTCCGTAGGTCTGGTTTCCTTGCAAACATAGAGTTACCGTTATGATTCCTATCTAAAGTTTTTTCAATGTCTCGGTTAGAGTTTTCCTTGAATAATCTTACCCTCTCAGTGCAAACCTCCAGAGATCGACAGCTGTTTTCTAAGAAAAAAATTTCTGAAAGAGAAAGCTCTAACAATTTTCCCTTCGGGCAAGAATTCTGGCTCACATATTTCCTTGTACAGATCCTCTGAATCCACACCCACACTCAAAGATGAGTTGTTTCCCTTTGTGTTGACTATATTGACTATATTGTCTCACATGATCTTCCATTTATGTCTCTGATACATTACTACCTGCCACTCTACCCACATAGATTTTTTTCGAGACCTTCATTATTGTCGACGTTTGTAGTTTCTTTACATCAGTACATATTATATTATTCGCCGATCTTCTTGATTTTCTGTCGACTGTCTTCCATTCCCCTATATTATCCTTATTTTGTTGTACAATACTTTTGATTTTAATTAAACTCGATGCGTATGAAACATCACTATCAGAAACGTCAGACGATACATCAGAAGTTAGAAGAAGCCGGTAGGCCCATCGTCCCAATTACCATCTCTGCGTTGGTAGATCTTTGGGTCAATTGACACTTATTCTGTGTTTCATTTCCAATAATGTTTACATTTTTTTTGTCAGATAAAATTAACTGAACTCTTTTCTCTTTTTTGCCCATAGTTTTTCCACTTCGATTATTCGCCAACTTTTCGACCAACAAATTATTATTATCCATCATTATTTTATTTTTTTCTTGTACTTCCTTTAGTAATTCCTTGAGGTACGATATTTCAATACTCAAAATCTTATTTTGATTTTGGAGTTCAATGACTTCACCAGTGTTCACATCTGAACTTGACAGCTCATGTTTGCAAACGGCGGCGGAGTGGCATCCACAAAAAGGCAATTGTACAGCGATGGAGAAAGCAACGGCAAACTACTCCATTATATTTCCCTTGAATTATTACTATGACATTATCAGATGTAGAATTTGGAGTTACTGATCATGGATCACGGAAACCAAGATCCGGGTAGGAACGTCAAGATCAGATCGCAGGGCCTCCCAGGTCGTCATCCAGCGAAGTCCCTGTGATTTGAGAAAAATAACGGAGTAAAAATGTTGCAGCAAGAGTTTAAAGTTGCCAAATGGAATGTAAGAACTCTGTTTGAGGCGGGAAAGCTTGAAAATGCATGTCGAGAGGTGGATCGCATGAATATCCAGATATTAGGATTGAGTGAAGTAAGATGGCCTGGATCAGGAGAAGCTAAGACAATGAATAAAACACTTTATTACTCCAGTAACAGCGACGACCCCAAACAAAATAAGGGAGTCGGAATAATTATTGAAAAAGAACTTAGTCAGGCAGTAATAAACTTTCTACCAGTTTCCGACAGGAACATGCTGGTTTAGCTCTCAGGAAAACCAATGAATATCAACATCATACAGACATACGCTCCCACCGCTGATAAACCCACAGCGGAACTGAAGGCTTGGTACAAAGAATTGGAAGAACTACTTAAGGTTATAAAGAACAAAAATACCATAACACAGTTATCGGTACCAGAGCATATCCCAGGGCCGATATTGGCTCAGATCATAATCCTGTAGTCGCCAGTGTGAGACCCATATGATGGTGTTTCACAAAATCCAGTCCTGACCATAGATGTAGACAACATGTGGAAGAAAATAAAAGAAATTCTGAATAAAACTACGGAAACAAAACTAAAGTTAACTACTAGAAAAAATAGGGAGGAATGGATGACGGAGGAAATTCTTAATCTAATGGATGCACGAATAGAAACCAAAGTTGCTAATGACTGGAATCAATACAAACATCTCGACAGAATAATCCGAGGTAAAATAACACGAGCCAAAGAGAGTTGGATGGAAGGTAAATGTCTAGAAATCGAGGAACTACAGCGACGTCTCGACTTTTTCATTCTTCATAAGAAAGTAAAAGAGTTCACATCGAAAATAAGAAACTCACAGTTCACAACATGTGCAGTTCAGATGGAAGATTACTAAGTACAACATGGAAAAAACTGGAAGAGTGGAAAAGATATATCAAGACCCTGTTCAACAGCACAAGAGCAGAGCCCCAGCACTCTCGAGTCAATACGGAGGGACCAAATATTCTTAAATCGGAAGTTGAATATGCGATTAAACAACTGAAGGTAAACAAAAGTCCAGGGCCAGACGAAATATACCCAGAGATCTTAAAACTGATCAGCGAAGATAACATCGACTTGCTTGTTGCTCCCTTTCATCGTATCTATACAACCGGAAAAATGCCTGGAGAATGGTTAGAATCAGTTATCATACCATTACTAAAGAAAAAAAAATCCCAAGAATTGTGGAGACTTTTGCCTAATAGGTTTAATGAGCAATATATTGAAGGTTCTGCTTAAAATAATGCACAATCCTATCTCTAGAAAATGCGAATCGAATCTGGGAGTTGATCAGTTTGGCTTTAGGAGCGGAATGGGTATGAGAGAGGCTTCATTTGGATTAAAGGTTTTAGCACAAAAATGTTATGATCAACAACGGGACATTTTCATATGCTTTATCGATTTCGAGAAAGCATTTGACAGAGTGAGACATGATGTGGTAGTGGACATTCTTCCTGAAGTGGGGCTAGGCTCGAGGGACATTTCTTTGATACAGAATATATATTGGAATCAAAGTGCTAACATTAGAATAGAGGGCTCGACATCAGGCCCGATAAAGATTCGTAGAGGAGTTGGACAGGGCTGTGTTTTATCGCCATTGCTGTTCAACTTGTACTCGGATCTTATATTCAGCAAAGCTTTGGCGGACGTCTCCGAGGGAATCAAGGTTAATGGCGTAAACATTACTAACATACTCTAAGATACTCTGACGATACTGTGTTGATTGCCGACTCAGATGTAAGTCTACAACTACTCCTTGACCCTGTGTGTCGGGCTTGTGAGGAGTTTGAAATGAAAATCAATATAAAAAAGACCAAGGTTATGGTCATTAAGAGATTCCAAAGTATTCCCCGTCCGGTTCAGATAGACAAACAAATTCTGGAGCAGGTAGATAGGTTTCGGTACCTAGGGTGCTGGGTAGATTGCTAACTGGATCCAGACATGGAAGTTAGATCAAGAATAGAACAAGCCAGAAACTGCTTTGTGCGACTTGACTCACGAATCGACCACGGTCTGCGACTGAGACTATCGAAATGCTACGTTTGGTCAACACTCTTGTATGGAGCCGAAACATGGACGCTCAAACTGAACACCATCAATAAACTGAAAGCTTTCGAGATGTGGACATATCGTAGAATCCTTAAGATATCGTGGACTTCACACACAACAAACGAAGATGTATTGCGCAGGTTGGGGACCGAACGTGAGCTATTTAAACTTATAAAGATCCGTAAAACATCGTATTTGACCACATCTTGAGAAACGATAAATACCGATACGCTCAACTCATTACAAAGAGCAAAATCGAGGAAAGGCGCGGGCTGGGAAGAAAGAAACTGTCATGGCTAAAAAATGTACGACAGTGGACTGGCCTAAATTTCGAACAACTCATAAGAACCGCCGAAAACAGAGAGAAATATGCAATGGTGATATCCAACCTCCATTGACCGAGAAGGCACACTAAGTAGAAGAAGAATATATATATATATATATATATATATATATATATATATATATATATATATATATATATTAATATATATATTTATATATATATATCCATATACATATATACATATATATATAATATATATATATATATATATATATTATATATATATATATTATATATATATATATATATATATATATTATATATATATATCCATATACATATATACATATATACATATTATATATATATATATATATATTATATATATATATATATATATATATATATATATATATATATATATATATATATATATATATATATATATATATTTATATATATGAATCTGAGAGAGATTCCGGGGTTCAATCCGATTTTTTCGAAAGTTTTGTTGGCGCTGAGAAAGCACCGTTTGTTTCACGACGTTTCGCCAAAATCTCATTTGGTATTTTCAAGTGCTGCTGTACGTCTGGAGACTCGACGGCAACTACTGTTCGTCTCTGCTTGTGTCCGGGTTTTATTGGCATTGGCTGGTCCTGTTTCCTGATTGGCCGGTTCGCTGCATAGGCTCCGCCCCCTCACTTCTTGGATTCGATTTTCTTCGACGATGTTAGT
>JARQZK010002375.1:0-7500 GCA_030704885.1 Cynegetis impunctata | reverse complement strand
TATATATATATATATATATATATATATATATTATTTTTGACTATGAAATAGCGGATCAAATCAATCGGACTCTATCCTGAACTTCATAGAAAATGAGTTTTTCATATAATAAAATAATAAAAATCCAGAAAACTACTTGGCGTTTGCAAGTTTCAGTTCGAGTTTGTTCGAAACATTCATCACATTTGAAGTAAATCAACAGCAGATTGCACTAGCAACATATTCAGAAAATAGGAGAATGTCTGCTTCAGTCCAAAAGTTATTTAATTATTTCCCACCGAAGCTTTCTCCAACGGTGTGTCGCCTTATGGCCTTCAAATGTTATTTTATAGATCGGGTCAGGAATTTAATAGCTTCTATTAATTAAATTTCTCACTAATAGATTTTCATGAAATTTCGTCTTCCTTATTACTTAACCGTGTTTGAAAAAGGAAAAAGATAAACAGAAGTCTATTTTCAACGTAACTTCAATAATTGCTCGAACATAAAATTTTGTATCGTAGGATTTAAATATATTGTGAAGACATAACATCATTAGGATATTTCCATTCTGCTAGATAACAAAGTAGATTGTGTAAACGAAATGTTAACTCTAATTATTATCAAAATAATGCCATTGAACATTTTTGTTTTGCACAAAATTTATTTATGACACAATGTTTAGGTACGTCTATCTCATAATATGACAGACTATTCGATGAATCGATTAATATCAAAGTTAATGAGATGAGTAGATCAGTATGTAGGTACATATATCCAGAATATTTCAGTTAATCATGACATGAATACACTTCTTGTTCTATGTGAATAGTATATAATCTAACAACATCAGATATGATCACTGTCACAAAAAAGAACCTCCATACTTGTGCACAATACTTTGACAGTACGATTTTGAATTATACAGCTACAAAATGTGAATGAAAAAATATTAAACGTGTTTCTGATCAACTTAAATATATTTGAACCTTGAAGGTGAAATATTGTGTAGAACAGTTGAAAGAAAACTCAAATCCAATATATTGACGAAAGTTACTATGTACAAAATAGACATATATCTTTGTATTATTTCTCACTCAGAGACATTCCATGTATTTGAAGTTATAATTAATAGAACAAAGTTGTGTGTTTCTAAATTGATGGCTAACAATATTATGACAGAAACAAATGTCTGATTATTTAGAATATTTTTGTTCTCGATAGTCTCGACATTTTCATATTCATAGGAAATTGTTTTTGAGATGGAAAGGCATAATATTGAGTCGTATAATTTCAATTTAATGCAGCTCAAAAATTCCGAATGAAAAAATTTTCTGTTGAAAAACAAACACTCACTCATTTTGCTTGCATATACAATATACATCTCAATGATTTTGGCAGAAAAAATTATGTCCCAAATGAATCATAAATAAAATACCGATATAAAGGCTATTTTTAAAAATCAGTTACTCTAAAATTTGAAGTTATAAATACTTAGTTTTTCCACTCAGTATATGCTTTTCCAACGAATAGAAAAAAACTCATTGAAAGGTATTTCTGTGGTGTTATCGATTTTCAATGTACACCATATAGCGATAGTTTTAGATTTTCATATTTGCATTAATCATTTTGAAGTACTTTCATTTACTACAGCAATCTTCATTCTAACAATGAAAAAGTGCTGACTTGAAGTTATGAACATTATAATCCATGCACTAACTTAAGCTTCTCAACTGAACAATAGAGAAAATCTGATTTCCTATTTTCGATATTTTTTGTTTAATGACAATTCGCAGTTTTCATATAGTTTCCATAAGTCTATGGAGACATAGCAAGTAATTTATTTTGTGTCGATATGTCCTTTACATTATCTTAATTCATCAAAGGGTCAATGAATATTATTTTTCATTTTACGTCCGTGTGAGAGGAAAAATCTTTTATAGACTACCTTGAGAGTATCCCGCACGCATTCTCAGGGTATGTGAGACTCCGGATGTTACTATTTACTCACTGAAAAACCTCTCACATATTCCTTTGAGTAGTTCTTCATCCTGCCCTTACAGCGTTCCTTAACAAAAGAGATGAGCTACAAGCGGACTCTATAGTTCATGGGACCTGATGACTCGAAGTGACCCGAGCAACACTGCTTTCTGCATTCTGCGCGTCAATATATCGGCCAGAGATCTGCATGCCGGAATAATTTTCAATTCTGTCACATAGCTCTCATTCCGCCTAGACAACCTATGATTAGTACGACCATCCTGAGTTTATGCCTTGGGTATAGTGTACTCAGCTCGAACATAAAATCTCTGTATTTTCCCTTTTCTGTTCTTCTTTCATCACCACATTATTTTCGGCAGGGGATGAAAACTCGACAACAAACAATTCTCTGAGCTCTTTGTCCAGTAAGACTATATCTGGCTTTATTGCGTGAATCTGCCGAGTTGTTGGAAAAGCATAGTTCCATTATATGCGAGCTCTATCGTTATCAACAACCGCTTCAATTTCTAGTGAAACGTATGGTAGCACTGGTTCTTTGTCTATACCATAAACTTCTTTCAGATGGAAGTAGAGAATTCGGAGCGCCCATTATGTCTTTCTATATACCCTGATGGAGCATGGACTCTGCAAGCAGACAGTATGTGCATAAGAATTTCCTGCTGACTATGGCATGCTCTGCAAGTTGTTGGGGTGTCCACTTTCATTATATTCTTTTTATACCATCTTGTATTTTTCACTCCATCTTGACAAACCATAACAAATCCCTCCGTTTCCGACCTAATCCCGGCGGACTTTAAAAAGGCCAAGGATAATTCTTCCGACAGTCCCTGTTCCTCCAAATTCCTGTAATATTTGGAGTGCAGATTTGTACTCATATGAACTTCAAGAAGTGTCTTCAGTTGTGCCTGTCTTATCTGCCTACCTAGTCTTCTTTGTTCGGCCGGCGTGATCGGTGTTCCTGCTAGCTCAGGTTCAATTCATTTGCCGGTCATATTGAGCTTTTCCAAGGCTCTCCACCCAGCTCTGTCCTTGATTCCTTATTTCATGATGAGCTACTATTTTTAGAAGTGGGTCTTCACTTCTCAATATCCTTATTGCCATTTCCAAGGTTTGTTGATGGTGTTGGTATTCCAAACTTTGCAAACCCCTGCCTCCCTGCGTTCGAGGAAGGTATATTTTCTGTATCGAGCAATTGGGATGCAAGCTTATTATAATTAATATTATGATTATCATCATCACCGTCGTTATCATCATCATTATTATTATTGGTCGTTAGTCTCGATCATATTTGGCTTGTGCCATTTCTTCTACTGAACAATTTTGCATTTGTTCATTGCAAAGACATAAGTAGTCTTGGGCGCAGTCAAAATAAGCACATTCACTTTGAACGTTTTTCCTCAATCTCAAAAACTGCGAAATATGTTTATTGTAAATGAATTCATTAGACTTAATTATATTCTTTTATTTTTTAATCTGCTGACGTTATATCAAGATTTCCTATTCGGCTAATCCGCTACTGTTGATCAATAAAATTTGAAGTTTAGTATTTTCCGCTTTATGGTTCAATGCAGAGTGAAACTATAAAATTCAACACAGACTGGTGGCAAGTGCTAAAACGTATGAAACTTAATATCTAGGACATCGAAATGTTTCAGTTTTCTCAAGGCAAATAGGAACAAACCATTCGTTCTTATATATTTTAGGCACGGGTAAAATAAAATATGGAAGTAAAAGTTCCTAAAGTACACCTATGTCAATGGTATCAGGTAGTTTTTATTATATTGAGATATACGTGGAACGATATGAATTAAAAAAATTTGAATACAAAGCACAGAGCGTGGGTCGTTTTCCTTCTTTAATTGCAAACATAAAATAGCTAGAATAGCTGCTTCAATTTTTTCTTGACTGAGTTATGATCTATGTTGTTGGAGTACAATTATTATCTTTACTTGAGATCTTATAAGGTAACAAGTCCATATCAATCAATTTGTAGAAAGCAATATTGAATGTGACAGAATTTTTCTCTCTCTCTCTCTCTCTCTCTATATATATATATATATATATATATATATATATATATATATATATATATATATATATATATATATATATATATATATATATATATAGGTATGTGTGAATAATAATTTACAGTGGTTTCGGTTTGAGGAGGCTACAAGAGGTGTTAAAAAATACACCATAGGCAAATGTTTTACCAATTCTTTTTCAATAGACAACAAACTAATATTTTTTTCAAACGATCCTGGCTCATTGAATTTCGTAAATAAGTTTTAATTCCCTCAAGAGTGGAAAACGAGCGCTCTACGGAAGCCGATGTCACCGGGATAGAAACAATTAGACATAAGAGTTTATAATCTTGATTCAAATCATTATCAAAAAGGTATTTAATAGTCCTCACATGATTTTCATTTTGCCTCAAAATTTCATTGTCATTATAAACAGCACACAGTTCACTTTTTATGGCCACCTTATCAAAAAAGTGTATTTTTGACATAAATTTTCCAAAAGGTTATCTGGAAAATTAGCCGAAAATCCGGTAAACAAATTTTTATCGAGTAAGTCAAAGAAATGCAGTTCTTTCAAATCAGAGAACCTTATTTCTATTTGACCCCTAATAGTATCCAAAATTTCATAAAATATTTGCTTATAGTGAAGCTCCATATCTGCGTAACTGAATTTCTTTCATTTTGGGCTAAATTGAGTCGTATCATCAGTAGTTTCAAATACAGGAAATGGTTTTTTTAAATAAACTTCTGCACGAAATTCTGAAATTTTTTCCAAAAGAAACTTGAGCCGATTTCGTGAGTAAATTACACTTGAAAACTTGTGCTGTAAGATTTGAAAAACTATTTCTGTTTGTTCAAAAATTAATTTGAAGACGTTTAAAAAATATATAAATTCCTTATCTTGTAATTAAGATATTAATCCGCGTGCGGTATTTAAAGTTACTTTATCGGTGAAAAATTCCTCACTTTCAACTATAGAATTAAATCCTCAGATACTAAGCGGCCCCAAACAGAGACATTTTCCCTAGTAAAAAGTAAACACTGCCAACAAAATAATTTATTTTTTACCTGTGATCCGGTTAGCCATGGATGTCTCTCATAATTCCTTGTATTAAAACCGCGGTTTTGTTGTCTGTTACGCTGCACCAAATTGTTTAATTCAGGGGTAGGTCGCAATGTTTTTATCAAAACTTTATTATCATTACTTAGTGCACTAAAGTTATGGGATAACAAATATTCCACTAAGTCACCATTGGAATTTTTGAAATTAACTTCAGTAACCAAACTCATTTTAAAACAATACGCGAGCAATATAAGAAAACACGCTGCTGTTTTCGGCCATTAGTAACTACGATCACACTACGATTCAATTAATGCTTTCCAACGAATTAACTCGATGTCAAGCGAAATTCTATAGTTGTGATTGGTCGACATTGTATGAGACTGGGTCTCTATCGGTGTTGCCATTTACATGTGTTTTGCTTCTATTGCAATGAAGTATTCATTCGGAGTATTTGCACCGTTGTTTGCTTTTCTGTGGCAGGCATAATGAACGTTGAGAATATACCTTTCTAAGCCTCCGCAGCGTTGCCACAAATCTTGAAATGAATGAAATGCAGTAAATGTAAATACCTTATATCTCAATTAATAAATTATATTATATAATGTAGGTTGAAAGGAAGGTAGGTGCATACAATAATATGATTTCGATTAATATGAATATGCTGAATGCTGACTATTCAATATAATATATTAGTGATACACAAAATATTATTGAGGAGGAGGCTTAGCCTCCTTAGCCTCCTTTGACTAGCCGCCCCTGATATATATAATAAGAAATAGTAAAATCCCTGTGAGTTCATATTTAATAAGTTAGGAATGAAAAAATACAACTCTCACACAACACAACTCGAGCACACTACAGTGCGCTCGAACATCAGATTTTCATCAATTCTTAATTTTCTAATGTCCTCATGTGAATGTTATGGTTATTTTGTATTTTGTATATGCTTATATTTGTTTTATATTTAAACGACCCATTACTTTATTCATTCAAAACTTCCATTCTATACTGTGCTTATTTTTAACTTTTGACACACGAAGTTTGACATGTCTTGAATTTGACCCCTGTGGTTCACTCCATCTGTGCCTGAGGAGGCGAAGAATATTTCGCGAAACCGATAGCTATTAACAAAATAAACATTTAAAAACCTTTGAAGTTGTGAGAGTTGTATTATTTCATTCTCAGCTTATTATATATACATATATATATATATATATATATATATATATATATATATATATATATATATATATATATATATATATATATATATATATATATATATATATATATATATATATATATATATATATATATATATATTTATATATATATATATATATATTTATATATATATATCTTTATATATATATATTTTAATTTATATATATATATATATATATATATATATATATATATATATATATATATATATATATATATATATATATATATATATATATATATAGACAATCAAATATAGATATATATATATATATATATATATATATATATATATATATATATATATATATTATATATATATATATATATATATATATATATATATAATATATATATATATATATCTATATATATATATATAATATATATATATATATATATATTATATATATATATATATATATATTATATATATATATATATATATATTATATATATATATATATAATATACTATATATATATATATATATATATATATATATATATATATATATATATATATATATATATATATTTATTCGAATTGTTGTTGCCTGTGAACTATTTCTAATCTCTTGATAATTATTAGCAATAACAGGCTTGTTGAATCTTAAAAAACTTGATTTTATTGAAAAGGTTGACGTTTCGCCACGACATTCGTGGCTTTATCAAAACTTTTGAGAAAAAATTGAAATTTCTTTGACATTTATTGATTAGAAAAATTTCTATAGAAACAGACTACTGTTTCACTAAAATTTTTTTCGGCTGTGGCCGTTCTTTGCTATATATTACGTGCTATTCAGTCCAATATTAACATTCAAATTTGTTATTATTAGATGGTAAGGGAAACCACAGAAACCTTTACCCCACGTTAATGTTCGAAATAGGTCCAAATTATTTTGATTTTGAAGCAGTCAAAGAATAGATACACTAATAGCCACTCGCGCGGGTACTATTTTATCTTTTTTTCAAAAATTTCTCATTGCGGCTGTGGCCGTCTTCAGTTATTAATTACGTGCTGATCAGTCGAATATCAACAGGACAGGTCCGTTGATATTAGATGGCGAAGGGAACCACAGGAAACCTTCACCCAACAGTAACTGTACAAAATTAGGTTTTAAGAATATTTGATTGTTGTCTTTAAAAAGACATTAGCTTGTGATTTTGGAAGAATCACATGTTCTAAAACTATATCTTCTTTCCA
>JARQZK010002374.1:80000-83512 GCA_030704885.1 Cynegetis impunctata | reverse complement strand
AAATTAGTCGCGGGAAAATATTAAACAAGTGGAGCAGAATTATCGGTATAGCCCGCTTATATGGAAGCAGCCGTTGACACGTGTTTCGGACTCTTTGGTCCTCATCAGAACGGCGTAGCCAAGCATTGGATTGAAAACTTGGAGATGAAAATAGCACAACAAACGAAACACGTCCGAAACACGTGTCAACGGCTGCTTCCATATAAGCGGGCTATACCGATAATTCTGCTCCACTTGTTTATATATATATATATATATATATATATATATATATATATATATATATATATATATTGATATGAATTATATTATTTGTGAAACAAATATTATTTATTATGAAGAAAATTTCACCACGCAGAAAAAAAATTACTTATTTGTGTTATACTTATAATAATACCTGGCTCGAAACTTTCATTAGGGGAGTTTCACTTTAAGTTAAATGATATTCTCTCTCTCCATTGGCGCTACAACCCAAATTGAGCCTTGGCCTCCAACACTCTCCATCCATTGCTGCTCTCCCCCAATTGACGCCTAGCAATTTTTGCGCGTCTTCTGCCACTCTTTCTTCCCATCTTTTACGTGATCTACTTTTGGCATTTTGCCCTGCATCCTACGGCTAAGAGTTCTTTTTGGTAGTCTGTTATCTGGCATTCTCACTACGTGGCCCGCCCATCGTAGCCTCTGTAGCCTAACGAAATCCGAGATAGGAGTCCCTTGAAAAGTTGGTAGATTTCATTGTTATATCTTCTTCTCCATATCTCGTTTCCCTTATTGGCCCGAAGATTCGACTTAATATTCTTCTTTCGAACACCTCCAGTTTATTCTTTGAGTTCTTTGTCATGACCCATATCTCGCATCCATGATACAATATTTGTCTGATGATGGTTTCATATATTCTGATTTTAGATTTTCTGTGTATGGTTTAGGAGCAAAATATATGAGACAGAGCGAAGTAGGCTTTGTTTGCCAATATTGTTCGGTTTTGTATCTCCGATCTTCTGATCCTGTATACGCTCCAAGTTGTCGTCCAATCTAGGATGGTTTTCGTTTCCTCTTGTTCCTGACTGGGTTAGTACTTTTGTCTTTCAAATGATTGTATTTAAAAGAAAATTTCTTAAATTAATTAGATGAAATAAAATCATAAAAATTATTCTCTGGCCATCTTCAGTGCTATTGAGTCCAATATCAGCAGTCAGGTTTGCTAATATTCGAAAAGCAGGTAATTAGTAAGTGTAGATGGCCGTAGCCTCAAAAGATTCAATGAAACTTTCATTTCTCAGAAGTTCTGAGAAATTCACGAATTTTGTGACGAAACGTCAACTCATTAATAAACGCGAATGGACTGTTATTACTGAAAATAGATGTATAAGTACAAAGACAAGAACAAATTGACAAAAAGAAATATTTATATATATATATATATATATATATATATATATATATATATTTCTTCTCTGAATTGATTTAGAGAGGTTTTGATTCAGAGAGGTTTATTTCGCAAAACTCAGCCATTGATGTAGAAATTTTTAGCGTTTCTGATGATTTCTGAGCAAAACGTTTCACTAAAACCCCTCCAAATTTAGCGAGAAAGCTGAAATTTTGTATATGAATTAGGTTGCTGTTAGGGATGTGCTGTTTGGGGTATCAAATATCTTTGTATTCGCTGTAATTTGTAATTAAAAATTTCATAAGTTTTTGCGGGTTTTCAAGCCTCCATCTCTACAGGCCCCCATCTCTACAGGCCCCCATCTCTACATGCCCCCATCTCTACATGCCCCCATCTCTACATACTCCCATATGTACAGGCTCCCCAAATTAAGTTAAAAGTCTAAGAAATTGAATGTGATGGAGTTTCAAATTTTTTCATCAACAGCCACTTTTTTCTATTAAAATTTTATAATTGTTTTTGGAGTTTTAAAATTAAAACGCAGAAATGAGAAAAAGAATACATCAGTGACGGATATCTACTCACTCCTGCTTGTTATAGATAGTTGTATCAGGATCGATGTTTCATGAAATTGATGAGTCTGCTATGGCAACTTCTGAAAAAGATTTCAAAGCAGAATATGAAAACGCAATTAATAAAAAAATACAGAATCATGAGATATGAAGATCTGAATCTAGGGATAAACGAAACAATGAAAACTTCATTCCCCCTCTTCGGAAAATACCATTAAGCATGATAAAAGTCCCCTATGTGTGCGGACTATATGAAAATCCTTCCGAAAATAAAAAATTCCACGCCAGTTGTGAGTAACGTCGAAGTTCCCTTAGCTAATAAATAGTACATCACCTAAGCAAAACAGTGGGGGGTTTTAAATAGCTGATTTTCCTGATATGTTCGCAAATCCCTCAGGACTGCGAGTGCAGACAGCAAACAGGGTAACATCAAAGAAACAGAGGTTGAGCACGTCAATACCCGTAAGATACCTTCCAGTAAAAAGGGAAACTCTAGTATCGAGTATTTCTCTAGGTGACGCTTTTCGTTGCTTTAGGGTCCTCCTGCGAGTGGAGGGTCCATCAAAGAGTGCGTTACATGATAGACCTTTAGGGACGTAGCGGTGGAAGTGTACGCCAGGGAAAAAGTAACGTTTCTATTCAATATTAACTAGTTCTTGCTGTCGTTAAATAAGTTTCATGGCATCAGTTATTAACCTTAGTACTTACATTATTTCGAAATGTATAAGATAAACTAGGTGGAGGCCAATCAGACCAAACGACCTGAAATTTGATATATGAGGTTATTTTTGAATGAATAAAAAAACTACCAAAATGTATATATATATATATATATATATATATATATATGTATGTATATATATATATATATATATATATGTATATATATATATATATATATATATATATATATATATATATATATATATATATATATATATATATATATATATATTTTTTTATATATATTTATATTTATTAATATATTTATTTATTTATATATATATATATTTTTATATATTATATATATATATATAGTATATATATGTATATATATATATATATATACATATATATATATATATATATATATATATATATAAATATATAAATATATATATAAATAAATATATATATATAGTGTGGAAAAAAAATATGGACTCACCCTGATAATTTGGTATCCTTCAGGTTTTATGAAAAATGTTCGAACAGGTCGATTTATTTTTTCTGTTTCCTACATTTTGACCAAATTATTTTGTTTTTTTAATGACACCTGTCAAAAATATGACGTCATCGACATTTTTCTTAAATGACAGTATATAGCATTCGATACATCATTTGAAAGCTGATAAGTGAACTTGAACCAAGTTTGTTTTATTTTAAAGTTTAAACTATATTCTTTATGATGTTTCACCAAGTGATGTGCGAGAATTCAATCTCAATTATTATAAATGTTTAATTTTTAACTTGCCCAAAATATTTACCCTTTTCCGATTGTTTCGTAATTTTAATTTGAAAATAAAAGAATTTATCAAAACTTCTTCAATTTGTCG
>JARQZK010002374.1:65000-75000 GCA_030704885.1 Cynegetis impunctata | reverse complement strand
TTGTATAATTTAACCGGGGAGCCATTGCGATAATTTGAAATGTCAAATACGATCGTGGCTATCTTAGATCTAATTGTTTAACGATTAAATGCAAAATCGCCATATAAAAATATTAAATTGGCAATATTTCGAAAACTTCAAATTTTAGGTATAGATCACCTTATACAATGTTACTTTCTTTTTAAATGCTAAGTACTAAAAAATAAGAAGAATGGGAGGTTTTCATTTGAAAAAATTGATTTTTATCAGTTTTCTCAATCTCATTTTGGATCTTATTTTTTGAACACTCTGTATGATCAGTTATCCAAATATTATACAGAATCTATTGAAGTAGGTCCTTTTTAACAAGGAATCTAACCCAAAGTAAGTAAAAAAGACTTTCTTATAGGAAAAATTGATAATTATATTAGGGCTTGCAATCTGCCTAAAATCTTAAGTAGAATCCAAAAATGTAATAATATATAGGTTATCCCATTCAAAATAAGCGACTTAGGGTCTATTTCCGATACAACCGGAGAGCCCAATAGATGAAAATAATTTTAGTTTTATAGGCCCTAAGACATCTAGCAAGTTCCCAACATTTCAAATTTTTCCTACATTCACTTTCTGAGATATCGATCGATGCAGTTCGTGGTGGTCCAGCCTGTATAACATAATTTAGCAATAAAAAAGTTTTTCCGTAATCCAAAGATGTTGAAAATAAATTTAATATTTTATATATATTTATATATATATATATATATATATATATATATATATATATATATATATATATATATATAATATAATTTAGAAATAAAATAAGTTTTTCCGCTGTACAAACACTTTGAAAATAAATTTAATATTTTAATTTATATAGGTAACGCTAGTGAAAAAGTACATCAATTTTTTCACATTATAATTTCAATATCGCTTACCGTACGAACAATTCTTTAAACAACAATAAATCAAAAACTGATTAAACTCTCAAAATCGGTGTTCACTTGAAGAGGAAGAAGATAAATAATTATGTGGTGTTTGTAACAAACTGTATATAGGTAGGTAGATTCCGATGATTCCAATCATTTGCTAGATGAGACTCATTCATTTAAAAAAGATTTCAAAATTTTACATAGAGAGAATAAAGGATTGAAATTAAACTTTTGGCTAAGCCCTAAAACTGAACAAGTAAAAGAATTCTGATCTATTACTGAAGAAACAAATTCACTTAAATCGTTCTCCACTCCTGAATATATTTAATACCTGATGTAGTTTAACAAAGTTTTCTGGAATGATTACCTACCATCCACTCTAATTTAATTTCTTCTTGGAATCGTTTTTCCACGAACTAAAAATTGTTAAACTGAGATACCGAGATTTCAGTATTCATTCTATCTGAAGAAGCCACCGTGTGGTGAAACGCCGCGTCATAGAAACAATTATAACCCTTAAATTCAAACATGTTTGTCGAATAATATTCAATTGAATAAATTATTTTCTACTTTTAATTCTTCTTCTTCTTCTTCGGATGCTATCCACTAATGGATGTTTGCGATCACATTTTCCATCTCCACTCTATCCCTTGCGGTATCAATTAGGGTCTGTATGTCATTCACTTCACTCCTGTCACTGTCTCATATTCCGCAACCAGGACAATTTCTTCCTTTCTATTCTTCTACTGGCTTCTATCTCACCCTCGATCAACAACTGCAAATACTCATACCTTTTGTTCCTCATGACCTGCCCCAGATATGCATTCTTTCTCTTTTTGATGGTAGTTAATAGTTCACGTTCCTTGTTGATGCTGGACAGAACTTCTAAGTTTGTTATTGTTGCAGTCCACGGTATCTTGAGCATTCTGCGAACGCTTTCAATTTGTTAATTTTGTTGACTTTAAGGGTCCAACCTTCCATCCCGTAGAGAAGTACCGACCATACATAGCACTTTAAAAATCTCAACCTCAGTCCAAGATCAAAGTCCGATCAACTAAATATTCTTCTCAGTCCTAGGGAATGCTTGTCCGGCCTGTTCAATGAGACTCTTGATTTCGATATCAGAGATACAGTCTTCAGATAACCACGTGCCCTAGTATTTAAATTTGCTAACTCTGTCTATGCGCATTGCGTTGAATTTTAACTTTGAGTCTTCAAACGCATTCAGGTTTCTTGTTTTTATCATAAAGTTCTTCTTTTTAGTGTTTATGTTTAGACCCATCAATCTGCTATGTTGACCGACTGTGTTGATCAGTCTTTGTAAGTCTTGTATGTCATCAGCGATGAGCACTGTGTCATCAGCATAACGTATGTTATTAATCCATACTCCGTTGACTTTAATACCGATCTCCACATCTTCCAATGCTTCCCGGAAGACCCCTTCCGAGTACAGGTTGAACAAAAGCGGGGACAAAACACATCCCTGTCGCACGTCCCTCCGGATCTCTATATCATCAGACAGCTCATTATTGATCCTGATCTGTGCAGTCTGGTACCAATATAGATTTTCGATACATCTGATATCTTTCTGATCTATGTCAAGATTCCTGAGGAGTTGCATTAGTTTGGGATGTTCAACTCGGTCAAATGCTCTCTCGTAGTCAACAAAGCAAAGGCATATGTCTTTTCTCACATCATGACAGTTCTGTACAAAGACTTGCGTGGCCACTATCGCTTCTCGTGTGCACATTCCTTGTCTAAACCCAAACTGTGAGCTGCTGATATCTCTTTCGCACTTTTTATAAATCCGCTGATGAATTATTTTTAGTAATACTTTCAAAATGTGGCTCATTAGGCTAATCAGTAGATGGTCTCCACACTGTCTAGCATTATTTTTCTTAGGTAGAGGGATGAAAGTTGAACATAGCCACTGTTGTGGGTATTGTCCTGTTTCGTATACGATGTTAAATATTTTGTGTAGAACTTCAATGTCTCTTTCATTCAATTTTTTCAATATTTCCGATGGGATCTCATCTGGCCCATTAATTCTGTTTACTATTTAGGTGGGCTTTATTTTTCAAAATAAATTTCGGTCTGTTAGAATCAAATCTCGACGCGATGCATTTCGTGCGAAAAATAGAACCGAGCTCTGCTCCTTACGAGTTTCTTTGTTATAATAATAGCTCTAATTCACAATTGAATCATTGTTGAATCAATGCATTCTTGTGTGATGCACATAAATTGGGCACGAATTAATGTATTCATTACGAGGACATTTTGATATAAATTTGAATACGCCACTGAAATAACAAAGGATCCCTCATCATAATAACTCAGAGGCTCAAGTTAAAACCTTTCTTCTTTCCGCCCCAACTCATTATCATAACTCCCGTCATTCTAGTTCACCCTTTAGTTGTTGCAAGTGAATAGTGAATACGTTCCAAATTATACACTTACACGGAATAGGTGGAGTAATTATTTGATTATTACATTGAGGGTTGAATTCTACTGCTAAAAACATTGGCCCTTTCTGGAGAAGCCCTAATTGTCTAGCGAATCTAGTCTGAATGAATAAGATCTGCAGTCTCGAAATTTCACATCAAAGAGATTTTCAGTGAAAATTCCACTAAACAATTTCCTTTATGAACAGGCGGTGATGAATAACATTTAAGCTTCATTTAGTATCCTATTGATTATTTTCTTTCTCACAAATATTGTAGAAATATCTGAATATAACTGGCCCTTTTTCGGTTGAATACTAAGTATTTGAAGTTAATTTATATACAAGTAGATATACACACACATATATATATATATATATATATATATATATATATATATATATATATATATATATATATATATATATATATATATATATATATATATATATACATACACTTATCATCTACTTCCTAGCGACTTGTTACTCTTATTTTCTATTGTTTTTATTGTTATAAGTTATAAAATTGAATAATATTTACGACAAAAAAATTCCTAGTGTAAGCTATATAACATTTTCTAAGTAACTTCAAAATGTGCACCTGCAAGAAACTTAAATTACTTTGAAGATGAATTAATATTGAATTAAGCAAATAATGGCAAAAAACCAAATATTTGTTCAATTATATATTTCATCAAATAGGACATTGCTATAATTGACAGATTTAAATATTCTTCAGTACTATAGGTAATCTAAATTAGCCGTTTCATAAAAAATACTGCTCACTGTATCAATTCACTTCTAATAGAATAGAAGTTTATTTCTCAAATATGACAAAAATAACAAATAACACAATATTGAGAAAAATGTCAAAAACTTACAAATAAATTACAAAATAACAAAAAACATGCAGATTAATCGCTCATCTTTAATTACTTATAGATGTGCAATACAGAACAAATTCATTTATATCATATGGTTCGCAATTTAAAATAAATCTATATAAATTTTTCCTGAATGCTTTGAATAAAATTTTGGTTTCCTTTATGTCTATGTAAGTCAAGGCTTCTCTTGTTATTCTATTCTTCTTCATGATGATATTGCCTCGATCTTTTATAGTGTTCACTTTCATACAACTCCAAAAAATCGAACCATTTCTATTTGTTTTTTCATACGAAAGCTATGCCCTCTGTACAAGATCCCCTTCCAGGATTCAATAATTTTCACTTCCATTTACAAAATAGTTCAAAAAGGAACAACTAATATCATCCATAATTCTTCAAACTGCTATCTCAAAGAACGAAATATAAATGATTGAACAGCAATAACAAATTATGTAGCTATTTATAGACAAAGACGTATTGTTTAGGTATGGAGAGAGAGAGAGTAAACAACTTATTGAATAATGATTCAAAGGGCTATCAACCTAGGTTTTCCTGCCCTGGTATACATGTTTTTTATTTTAAAAAAATGTCTATTCTGTGTGACAGCAAAAAGAGTGCTTAGGATATTATAGTAAGGATAATAAATTTTCAAATATTGGTTGCGCTGGTAATTTCCTTTTCGGTCTGTGATGGAGTGGCGTTTTGTGTACTAGTGGTTCTATCAGGTCGATGTTGTACTATTGATGAATGAATTTCTGATTCATTCTGAGGAATCTATCGGCTATCGGTTCAATTTTAGTCTTTTGGTATAAATATTCGTTCGAGGGATTATGCAGGGGATTGTTGGGATGTCTCATTTTCGTAATCTTTCGGAGAGCACTGCGCTCAGCAACCTCGATCATCTTCAAGCAAGTTTTATTGCATTGCCCCAGGATTTGACGCCCATGCTCTAAAAGTGGTCTACATATCATTTTATAAATTTTACAGGCTGTGCCTGTTCCAATACCTTGATGTTTGTAGGTTAAGGACCGAAAATGATTGGCTCTGCTGATTGTTGCCTGTTTTACTGCTTTGATGTGCATTTGGAAGTTGAGTTTGCTATCGATTGTCATTCCTAGGTATCTGCAGATAGGTCGCGTTTACAAGGGATATGGTCGGAGGTTTAGGTAGGGTGCACTTCATAATTCAAATAAGTAACTGAGATTGAATTCTCGCACTTCACTTGGTGAAACATCATAAAGAATAAAATATAAAGTTTAAAATAAAACACACTCTTGATAATGAGTTCATAACTCGAAACATGTCGACTATTCCTTACTGTTAAATACAGTATCTAAATATTTTTATATAGTGAAACATAAGCCAAGTGTGTTTTATTTCAAAGTTTATACTTCATTCATAATTCATATTTGAAGTTGGAAAATTAAAGAAGGAATTCTAGTAATTTTAGTATGAAGGAATAGTCGGAAGTCATTTGCGTTTCAAAATTTCAAATCTTTAACAAAGGAAATAGGTTCCTTTGGAATTTTCCTCTGACGTCTCTGTGTCTCTATTTTTCAAAGTCCCTCGTGTCTCACATGAGTATATCACGTTTCAAAAAGATAACGTGGAAAAGTTTAACTCTGATCACTGACTGCCATCGAAATTTTCTTCAATATTGAAAATAATGATAGGGTAATAAGATCAAACGAAGTGAACGTTATTGAAAATATATTACATATTGTTCGCACATGGAGAGCACTTCGTTCAGGAAATAACGACTCATATTGGATGTACTGCGATAGTGGTTTTTACCATAACAAAAACAAGTACAAAGCAAGCTTCTGAAGAAACTTCAGCATACGAGAAGCTGTTTATTTTTCCAGAGATTCAAAATGATTTAATAAAATGAACATAATAATTCACTAAAATTTTCAAGAAAACTTTTTATTTGCATTCTCTTTCATCTATTGAGAACACATAAACTAGTTATTAAAGGATTGTAGTATTAAAATTTAATTCAGTATTTGTTTTTGAACAAATACACATATTTTTCAAGAAAAACTATACAGTGTGATTTCCGCTGAATATTGTTATGTCGCGGCCGAACTATCTAAGATTGTGTAAAAACGGGATACATATGTAGCCATAGAACGAAGTACATTTTCTGTAAAGCTGAAAAATATGCACTTCTTTTTAAATTAATCGAGTTATAGTCCTTTATATTTTTCAATTGATAGTGTTTAATTTCTAGTCACTCTATATAAGATGTGAGGTTTATCATAATTGGGATATAAAATAAATATATTGTTTCAGTTTACCATACATTTCGCTTACATAGCTTACATTCTTCAAGCAGATGTTTGACAGATGGTAGAACTTTCAGAAGCTTTCAGACAAGAATTTCTTAATAAAAACGTAGCTTTGTTAATCAAAAGTCGGATTTACATTATGCAAACCATTTAATCCAAGATAATCACATATTCAATTTTTTAAAGTATTCAATGCTGAAAGTAAGGGAATCAAACTAAATTTTCTAGAATCATTACAGATTAATAAATACAAACATTCAGGTCTCCTGTTGAATAGCCATATTGATCATACTACAAGCCCCCTTCTTTTCAAAATTACGGAACTACCTTACTCGCAGTTTAAAATAGGGTTTTCCTTTCATACTAATTATGTGCAACCATCCTTGGTTTTACCTTTTCTGCACAATTTGGTATTCATTTATCTCTTGTATTGGACGTGTTGGAGATATATATTCATTTTGCATTCAGCATCTGAAGAAGATGAGGTTTCACAAGTGCCAGCGTGAGGCCTGTAGCAAATTCGGCCAAGAATCCCTTGGTTTGCTTTAGGTTCTCAAATTTATGATAAATTAGGATTAGAGAATAAAACCGAGAAAAATGTGTGTGCGTGACAACCCGGAGCGGCTATGTAGGAACAAGTATATCTGTGTGCGTGTAATGATACTAGTTTTTGAAATGAACTAAATTTTTTTTATTACTATTTTACAAATGAAATTGGTTGGCTTTTTCCAACTTTGGTAAATAGATTGTATATTATTTAAAATATTCATTAGGTAAAATCAAAGATACATACGCACAATCGGATTCAAATTTATATTTATGTAAGTAAATGACATCCATGATACTTGTGAAAGAGCTATTTGAGCCAATTTGCCTACAGTCGGTTAGCTGATTGGGGTTGAGCAATGAGAACTGACAAGAAACTTTGGCCTCTCTTTTTCATTCGCCAGGGGGCCACAAGTATTGGTGTTACACTAATATGGTGGAATGTAAACTGATGCAACTGATAATATACAATGCTAGACTACCATCTAGAGCTTTTTACAGTTTTTTGAGTTCTGCCAAATATAAATGTACATCAAATTCTAATAGTTTGATAGTCAATAGAACCCTATTCTATTGACAATATCAGGGAATTCTCCAGTTAGTTTTACAGTGCTACAAACTTGCGGGTAGTGCAGTGCAAGTAGTACAAGCGCATAACTTTTGCGTCCAGTGCTCAATTTTTAAAATGTGGTACAACTTAAAATTATTGTTGAAGATTTTGACAAAAGCGTTTCTGGTGGTAGGTATTATACAACCTATACCTACAATTTAACGTGACGAAATCAGGTTTTAGATTTTTAGGTGTGAGTGAAGCAGACCCTAAGCGCTTCACGTTTGAGGCATGCAAGATATTTTACACTTATCTAAACTTATTTTTACCCCGAGGCGAAGCTAATGGTGTTATAGTCTCACGACAAAAAGTTGGGATCTGGCCCGATTTTAAAAATTCCAAGGGATATCGATAAAACACATATGATTTCATTAGGGAATTTTAATTCCCAATTTTTCCCAACGAAGAATAAAAAAATATAGCGTTTTTACCCCGAGGCGAAG
Organism: Cynegetis impunctata; assembly: GCA_030704885.1. Lineage (NCBI taxonomy): Eukaryota > Metazoa > Arthropoda > Insecta > Coleoptera > Coccinellidae > Cynegetis > Cynegetis impunctata. Next base: position 66,872 of record JARQZK010002374.1, on the reverse strand, counting down.
CTAAAGTCTCACTACAAAAAGTTGGGATCTGGTCCAATTTTAAAAATTCCATCGGATATCGATAAAATACATATGATTTCATCAGAGAAGTTTTGTTCCCAATTTTTTCCCAACGAAGAATAAAAAATTATAGCATTTTTTTAGATAGGCATTACGACATGCGCATGCGCCAAGGGTGATATGTACGAAGTCCTACAAAACATGCGTCGAAGTGCTCTGTGTGCCACGGTAACCAAGCGACGTTGATAGCTTCAGCTTGATTCTGCGTCTGTATCTGCTTCCCATCTTACAATTTGCAGCAAAATGAGCCGGAATAGGATATTCAAATTTGACAGTCAACCAATGAATTTTTTTACTAAATTTTCACGGATTTTATTCGTAATATCGACTTATTAATAAATTTTTTGCAATTTTCCTTCATTTCATTCGTAAAATCGACTTTCATTGTTATTTAATTTATATAATAGATTCAAAAAATATGGACGACATGCACGAGGGGTTTTATCATTCCTAGTGCTACGCAGTAGGGTGTCCTCCATTTTTTTTACTGTTGAAGCGCGGGGCCCTCCAATTCGCGAGGCCCGTAGCATTTGCTACTCTTGCTACTTGGCTAATCCTGCACTGAGTTTCACCAAAACGTGCGTCGTGCGTATTTGATCTAATACGTGCAAATTTTTTTCATTAAACTCTGCACTTCACATTTATCTCCAACTTCGATTCTATCAATTTGAAGTATCAGTTTACAACTATATTAACTTGCAACATCAAAACCACACTTTAGCGTTACTTAATCCGTTACACACATGCGAGTTGTTTTCCGGCGTTCCTGGCATACTCCGGAGTTCTCGAAAGATATTCCGTGAGCTGAATGAGTTGTAGACCTCTCAACTTGGACAAGTAGAGGCGAATACGAGGAGTAAGTTAATGGAAGCACGCAGATCGGGAGAAAACAAAAGGCCCTAAGTCATATCCGGCGCGAAGAAACTAACCTAGCAAACTTAACAAAAGGTGGAGATTGTTTGGACCGGAAATAGCAGTGCATTAGCTTGAGTTCCGTTCCAAGCCGCAAGATGTAATGACTAAATGAAAATATAGAGGGTAAATTGAAGCCGACGCTAACATTTTACTACATTTAATAATGAAGACTAGTGAAATAATGAATCTATTGAAACAATAGTCATGAAAACAATCCACACATTTATTAATAAAATACGCATGACGCACGTTTCGGTGAAACTGCATCTTCTTCAGATGCTGCAAACTGAATTATGTTTCTCTTATATGGAATACAAGAAATAAATAGATGGCAAATTGTGTGGAAAGGGTAAAAAGAAGGATATTTACAAATCATTAATAAAATGGGAATACCCCATTCTAAACTGCTAGACAGGTAGTATTTTTATTACCCCGAGGCGAAGCTAAAGGGGTTATAGTCTCACGACAAAAAGTTGGGATCTGGTCCGATTTTAAAAATTCCAACGGATATCGATAAAATACATATGATTTCATTAGGGAATTTCAATTCCCAATTTTTCCCAACGAAGAATAAAAAATTATAGCGTTTTTACCCCGAGGCGAAGCTAAAGTTTCATGAAAAAAAGTTGGGATCTGGTCCGATTTAAAAATTCCAACGGATATCGATAAAATATATATGATTTCATAAGAGAATTTTTGTTCCCAATTTTTCTCAACGAAGAATAAAAAATTACAGCATTTTTTAGATAAGCATTACGACATGCGCATGCGCCAAGGTCGATATGTACGAAGTCCTACAAAACATGCGTCGAAGTGCTCTGTGTGCCACGGTAACCAAGCGACGTTTCAGCTTGATTCTGCGTCTGTGTCTGCTTCCCATCTTATCAATTTGATTCA
>JARQZK010002374.1:7500-60000 GCA_030704885.1 Cynegetis impunctata | reverse complement strand
CCACTGAGCTACGGTTCCCATAAAACTGGATGACCTGAAATTTGGGATCTGGGATAGTTTTCGAGGCAGAGCTCTCCAACCGTCGCTATATTTACGGAGAAAGGACCCCACACAGAAAAAATAACGACAGCTAAATTCGCTAATTTTTGGATATATTATAGATACTGGCTACCTACACAACATATCAATTTTAAATTCTGTTCCCACGACTGGTTTAGGATATAGAGTGGTCCAAATATATATGTCCAAAAAAATCATATTCATAATTTCAGAAAATTATGTTAACATACAAATTTTTACTGGAATATGATAACTTCACTGAGAAACCGTTCTTTGAAGGAAGCCATCCAAATACTTTGAAAATGAGCCCGGCATATACAGGCTGTTTACTTGATGAGTTTGTGTATGCGGCTCCAACTTCGACAGTTTTATGCCAAAAAACTCTATTTCTAGCCTCATTGATAACAAACGATATCTAAAATAGTGAAACAAAATACAGCTTCCTTACATGTATAGTTTAGAAAAAAAAAAGTGGTCCAAAAGTTAAAATCACAGAATTTTTTTTCTTTGTTACATGAAAACTTTTTATTTGTGAGGTACTGGAGAGTAAGTTAGTCGAATAGTCTATAAAAAGTACATATTATGTTGAAACTGACGTTTTTATACCGTATGTTTATTTTTACACGCATACTTCGTAGATAAAAATGTATTAATTATTTTTCATCTTGAGGTGATCAAGATATTAATGTAGAAATTGATCTCGATATTAACCTAGTTAGGTTGAGACTATTTTCGAGATATAAAAATGTTACAAAGTTTCAGCTATGGATTCAAATTAATGAAGACCGAGAATCGGTGTCGACTACTACTGTACCTGTAAATCTGTACCTGTAACTGTACCTGTAAATCTGTACCTGTAAATCTACTGTACCTGTACCTGTAAATCAGGTCCAAGAACACTCGGAACATGTGCTCATGTGGCAATGGTGTTGTGGTACCTAGGTTATTCTGGTATGCTCCCGCACGTGAAATATCCTTTTACTAAAATTATAGATTCGGTAAACAACGCGATTCCAATTGATATTCAAATGTGAAAATAATTATTCATTCAGGATACTAGACTTTTGGTCAAAGAACGTATTTCACTATACCTGTATCTTCAAAAGTGATTCTATGGATCTGGAAGAAGCGATTCCAAACCACCCTGAACAATACAAACTGAATATACTATTCTTACTTGTCTCGTTGAAATCCAATCAATCCCAGTAGAATCATTAGATACACTCTCATTTTTCGACATTAGGAAACGAACATACGGTATATGAACTTTAGTTTTAACATGAATGTAACCTCTTTTTTAACTATTCGATTTGGCAATGAACTCATTTATTTTTCCAGTACCTCACAAATAACCCCTGTACAAAATATAAAGAAGAAAAATTCGGTGATGTAAAATTAGACCATCCTTCTTTCGAAATTGTACATGGTAGACAGTTGTACTTTCCGTCTACTATTTGGGGTATCCTTTGTTATTATTAAGTAAGAAATAAAGCCTTTTGAAACATAATTGTCGAAGTTGAGACCGTGTACACAAACCCATCGAGTAAACAGCCTGTATATGTAGGACTCAATTTTGAGTTATATGAGTGACTATCGTCAAGCTATAGCTTTCCACTGAGGTTATCGCATTTCACAGAAAGTCTGTATGTTAACAGCATTTTCTAAAATTGTAAAGATGGTTTATCGAGACATTGACATTTGGACCACTCTATATCCCAAACCAGTCGTGAGAATAGAATTTAAAATTGATATGTTCCATAGCTGGCCAGTATCTATAATAAATCCAAAAATTAGCGAATTTAACTGTCATCATTTTTTCTAACTAAATGTGCGGGGTCCTTTGTGTTTCCATTTATATTTTTTCCCGGTACATATTGGCATCTCAAGCAGCTCCCATCAAACCAAATGAGCTGAAATTTGGTATATAGGTTTGTTGTCGAGGCTATCGAAATTTTACGCCATTCTTACGTAAATATTTCGTGTTTTTCGTAATTCTTGAAAATTTGCTCAACTCCACAGCTTCCGCAGATTGAAAGTTGGTACATAGATTGAGTTCATACTATTTTTTTTTGGATTGAAATATATTAGTTTTTAATTTTTATTTCGGTTTGCTATTAAGGCGTGGTTCTTCAATCCATACTTAATTCCAGTCGAATCGCATTTTAAACTTAAAAAAGAAGTCAATGTCAATATGGCATCTTGAAGAAAATATTGAATAACATGCCAATTGTTTTTTTTCTGAATTATGAAATCTCTCCCAATATCTGGGGAATTCCCCCATAGTAAAACATTATTTTTCATATGTATTTGTGGAATTCTGGACTTCCATTGTCCATAAAAATATATCTGAAACAAAAATAAAAGAAAAGAAAATTTGATTAGTAAGTGGCAAGAAAAGAAAATAGCTGAAAAATTAAATTCAATGAATTAGTAGTATCTGAAAAAAGGAATGAAATAATATTAGTAAATAATAAGTTGGAAAATGGTGAAAAAATAAAATTATACAATATACACGACGTTTCGGTTAGTTGGGTATCTCTAACCGTTCTCAAGTGTAAACTGATTATCAGAGTTTGGATTGATCTGAAGCTGAAGGATTCCAGCCTACCCTTTCTAGATGTTCTGGTTAAACATAACAATAATCACATCAGTACGTCAGTCTACAGAAAACCCACACACACAGGCCAATACCTCAACTCCGCTTCGAATCACTCAATGAGCACGAAGAAAGGAATAATCAGGACACTGTTCAGGAGAGCGACAACAATTTGCAGCGATCCCCGACTCATGGAACAGGAAATATCTAACATCGAAAGGGACCTGATTACCAAAGCGGGTTACAACAAGAAGATAAATAACAAGACTATCGCGGGAATGTCAACAGAACAGAACCACACGAGAGGAGAACCGAATTGGCAGATGATAACCATACCTTATGTGAAGGGAATATCGAGAAAGATAAGGCGAATCGCCTCAGCAGTACAACATCAAAAACAGCGTTTCAAGTCGGACAACACCTTAAGAAGCAGGCTGACCAAAACTAAACCAGATGGACCCCCGGACAATAAGAATTGCGTATACCTATTGTGCCCTGTGAATGTGGAGATTCATTACATCGGTGAAACGAAGAGACCTCTTAATGTTAGGATCGGAGAACATCAATACACACACGAAGAGCCGAAAACATCGAAAATCGGGAATTGCTGATCACGCATTGGACAAAACATCACTCAACATTAAGTGGAACGATGCTAGGATTATCCACCGGGAAACAGAACTGGCGAAAACGAAAAATTCAAGAAGCTGCTTTCATCCAACAGAACCATGAAGTTTTCAGTAAACCCAGTGTTGAAGTGGCAAACGCGTGGCGACCAATCCTGGGCGCGTATCAGTGGTCTTCAAGCCTCCTCCCCTCGCCCAAATGGAGAGACGCCCAACACGGCACAACTGATCAAGGGAGTATATAAAGATCAATCCAAACTCTGATAATCAGTTTACACTTGAGAACGGTTAGAGATACCCAACTAACCGAAACGTCGTGTATATTGTATAATTTTATTTTTTCACCATTTTCCAACTTATTATTTACTAATATTATTTCATTCCTTTTTTCAGATACTACTAATTCATTGAATTTAATTTTTCAGCTATTTTCTTTTCTTGCCACTTACTAATCAAATTTTCTTTTCTTTTATTTTTGTTTCAGATATATTTTTATAGACAATGGAAGTCCAGAATTCCACAAATACAGAAGAAACATTGTCGAAACCATTCAAACTAACATTATTTTTCATGTTATGTTAAGTGACTGGTAGACTTAGTTATGATAGATGTTCAGTACATACTGTAATGTAGAGGAAGTAACCCTTTCACTATAGTATTAAGTTTCTTACACGCTGTATTGAAATGTGCTTTCACCTCAAATAACAATCTATTTGGTTCCAAGAAACTTCGTGTAATATTTAGATGAGATACTATCTGTATGGGTAACGAGCAGTTTACATGATTATCGTTATAAATAGCGAAATTAATACATTATGTACTGTCGAATTTTATCATTATTGCATTTGAATTGCGCCATTCTATGAATCAATTCACCAGTAACCCAGAGAATCTTTGCAACTCTCCGAAAGTTCGCCTAGTAACGGCTATCAAGGTGTCGTCAGCAACTAAGGTTTTCTATGTTTACTTATTAGAAAACTAAGATCCTCTGACTGATCAGCCAGGTGCTTCTTCAAATTTAAGGGTAGATCGTTAATAAACAATAAAAATAGAATTAGTTCCAGAACAGAACCCTGAGGGGCTCCCATATTTAAATTATATTCAGCAGAAAAAGAGTTATGAGCTTCAATAGATATACTCCTACCCTCAAGGCAACTATAGAGCCAATTTGAAAACACAACCCTGAAACCCAAATGTATAGCATTTTTCAATTATGAACTCAAAAGCTATCAAATGCCCGAGATGGATCGAAAAATAAACCTGCAACGTATAAACCAATGTCGGGGCACTCTTAGACAAAATCAACAAAATACAGACATTATTCATGAGTTTCGGTTTATATTTGTCTCATTATCAGAGCAATATTCTAAGAATACTCAGATGCTTGCATCATATGTAAGCAAATTCGCAGAGATGGAAGTAAAACGAAATACTCAATCTGCCGATCCCAGTTCAATTTCCTATTGGATATCAAAGTGAGTATTCTCATTCAATAAGAATCCTTTTTACAGAATCGTTCTGAATTCTTTGAGATGTCTTTGATCAAAGTCTCCTCTACTTACTCGCCGTTAAGAGCACCAGAAGCGTATCGATCCTTCGGTTCCCCTGCTGCGTTTCTCCCTCTTTTAATAACAATCGGAATTACGGATCGCTCATGAATGGAATTCGCATTAGACTTGGCGGCATCATAACTCTTCTAGTGGAGGTCCTGATGTAGCAGATTGATTCTTTATAAATAAAACATCAATAGATACATCTCAATTCGAAGTCGGTTGAAAGGTTATATTGCCGGACTGGACTAGAGATATTTAGAGAATATCTTTTACAACTTAATATATATTTTTGCTTGCTTCACGTCTTTCGCAAAAGTTGTTACTTTTCAGGGCGGGACATTATTCTTTTCGTTTTCGAAGTTCACCATGGATGAAAATAAAATATGTCCCTGTTGTTAAACCAAGTTAATAGGTAGTATTATAATTTGGAAAATTAGTTAGATTGAACAAAAACAAAACTTGAACTTTCTACGTTTATTATCACAAAAATATTATGTTATTAATAAAAAACAAATTGAAGATGTACAAAATACGTTTCTTAGGATTTGTGCATACAAGTTGAGTCTGAAAAGGGGTAATTATTCATATAACTTAATTCTGAGACAATTGAATCTGTTGACTCTAGAAAATCGTTGAATTGTAATCGACATGTGTTTTTTGAATAAAATTTTACGAGGTATGGTGGACTGTGAAGAGATCTTATCATTGATTGAGTTGAATGCTTGTAGACAGACCAGAGTCAGTAATGCGACATTTAGAATACTTTTTCACACGACAAATTATGGATTTTTCACTCCAATAACTCGACTGCTTCGATGCGGAAACAAATTTCATCAAGTAGACTTATTCTGCAATTCAATAAGAGTCATGAAAACAGAACTGAATCGTTTACTGTCATAAAAAAATCATTATTGTTTGAATACACTAAAAATATTCAGCAAGGTATCTTCTGCATTATGATTGAGATTAAAAATTTCCAATGATTCTAAGAAAGTTAGTTTGGTTCCTTTCGCTAATTTGTACATAAGTTAAAAGTTATCTATTTGTGGAAATGGGTAGTAGTTTTCACGGCAATGATTTGAAAACGTTAAATCCGTTTTAATTTTCAAAAAAGATTGTTGGTGTTATTTAAATTCTTGCCTTGAACGATCGACCAGTCTGACCTGTATACACTTTTTCACGTACAGGACAAATCAACTTATAAACTGCAGAACTTTCAAATTTTGAAGTGATATCTTTGTGTGTATATATAATATAATAATAATAATAATAATAACTTTATTCAGAAGATCAAATGAGTTTACAAGATTAAATGAGTTTACAAACAGTATACAATGTGAATAAAGTTGATTTGGCGATAAGTGTTGTTGCACTTGTTTCGCAGAATACAATTACATTAACAATAAGTAAAATTACATCAACAAGAAAAATAAACAGAAATAAACATTGATAGTATGTAAAATTATGACAGCGACACAATGGGAGTAAAAAATTATTAACCCTATGACAGAAATCCATCAATAAAAATATAAACAGTAAAAGCAGCAAAACAAGCATGCTACTAAGTTGTCGTATTAAACAAGTGAAGAACACTTGTTTCGAGACATAAAATCTGATATAGAACAGAAAACAACCAATTCATCTAAAACACTTATAAGTATAATCATGCACATTCTCACACTTCATGTAATATAATATAATCGGATTCACAGTCATCTTTGGTTAGTTTATAAATTCAACATACTATCTATTTAGTCTTTTCAACTATATTCGTGGGAATTTCTCTTCCTAGTTCCAGGGATATATGATTTCAGTGTTTTTCCTGTATACTGTAATAGATTTGTTATATCTCTGATATGCTGTGGGATGGTGTTATACAGCTTCGGAGCCAGAAAAGAATATGATCGTTTCCCGATTGCCTTCTGCATCAGTGGTACAAGCTGTGATTGCTTTTGTCGAGTTGTCATATGGAGTGACTTGGATAGGAGAATTTTCTCAACCTGTGATATCTCTCAACAGCTCTTCAGGTAATATAGCTGACGAATGTCTAACACCTCAGCTTCCAGGAACAATATAGGTCGGACGAAAATGATCTTTTTTTTTTTATAAATTTATTTTGAGGTGGTATTTTTGTAGTATTGAAGTGGGTAGAGATGACTCTTCAGGGCACTTCCCCATACAACCAAATCCATATCTCAGATGACTTTTCAATCAATGAATAGTAGAGAACTTTTAACTGTGGTACAAGATAGTATTTCACTCAAGCACCTTGAATTCTCGATACCATTGATCTGATCTTTTTGCATACGTAATAATGTGCACATTCCATTTCAAATGCGTATCTAAGAATATTCCCAGGTATTTAGTTGTTTTCTTCACTTCGATGTTGTGGTCGCATTGTCATCATGGATAGACAAGGTGATCAAAGTGTGGAAATTTGGAAATATTGCAGACAGAATGGTTACACAGCAATGTTTCATCAATGTTGAGACGTTAGTAATTTTATTTTTAAGCATTTTTGTATCTTGGTGAAGTCTGATTTCTGCCTTATTCTTAAGTTCTGGCCAAGTGTCCGCGGTATATAAGAACCACCGTATCATCAAGCAAACCCACAATATGTATAATATTAGTATAGTATATATATATATATAATATATAATTATATATATACATAATATATATATATATATATATATAATATATATATTATATATATATATATATATATACATATATATATATAATATATATATATATATATATATACATATATTTATATAATTCATTTAATGCTGTTAATTTTTCCTTTAAATTGCAAATTAACAAACAAACTTCTAGCTTTGATGTAAGCTAATTTTGTCCTCAGAAAAAGTGAATTGAAATATACTTGCTTTGCATGACAGTTTTTACCCTTGTCATAGTAAAAACCTTCATTTCATGGAATAAAAGGAAAATACGAGTATTTTCTACTCATTTCCACTGCGACAACGATTGATACGGTCCACAAAAATGCTGGTATTTGAGGATCACTTGAACATCTACTATGGAATTCTAGTTCGTTTGTTCCAAAACACGAATACTTTCAGTTAAATTTATTTAAGCGGCCTTTTTCTGAATGCCGAGGGACTCTTGTTCAAAAAGGGCAATAGCGAATTCAATTTGTTTTCTTGAAAAGGAATTCGTCCGTTTGAATTCAATAACGCCGAATGAAAATGGTAGTATGGATCTTGTAGATGACATGCAAAATATTAAGTTTTTATTTATATTCTATTCGATAAACAATATATTTTCCAACGTTATTCATACTTATTTAAGATTGTTATTTATTATATATGGATATATATATATATATATATTGTTGTTTTTAACCATTGTTTCAATATGTTTATTAATTTACACCAAGTATCGGCCCAATCAATCCAATATATATATATATATATATATATATATATATATATATATATATATATATATTGGATCGATTAGGCCGATACTTGGTGTAAATTAATAAACATATTGAAACAATGGTTAAAAACAACAATTCACACATTTATTATAAAAAATAACACACGTTTCGGTGGAACTTCACCTTCTTCAGTTGGCCATTAGCATCTGAAGAAGGTGAAGTTCCACCGAAACGTGCGTCATAGTCAGAGTCTAGTTATTATATGGATCTAGTTTAAAGGTATATCGACTCAATTAGGAGTAAAGAAAACTCTTTTTTCTGAACCGAGCTTTCACAATTCTTTATTGAATCATCAGTGTTGCGAGGTTGAATTTTTCAAATGTACTATTCCATCTAACAAGAAACATTTAACAATTATTAAAATATAAATTTTTCCGTCTCAACACTAATATTTTCCAATCTATACTATTTCTTCTTTCATATCCATATTGAATTTCATATCATATTTTAATAATTGTTAAATGTTTCTTGTTAGATGGAATAGTGCCTTTAAAAAATTCAATCTCGCAACCCTGATGATGCAATAAATAATTGCGAAAGCTCTGTTCAGAAAAACGAGTTTTTCTTTACTCCTAATTGAGTCGATATACCCTTAAACTAGATCCATATATATATATATATATATATATATATATATATATATATATATATATATATATATATATATAAATATATATATATATTTATATATAAATAAATATATATAAATATATATATATATATATATATAATATATATATATATATATATATATATATATATATATATATATAAAAAGCAGATAAATCTTGAGGATGCAGTCAAAGTACTGGGCTGTTCTAAAGAAGGCTCTGTGTTATTATGTCAACGTTTCGAAAATCCTTTATTTTCTTTATCAAGACATCTACAAAGAAGGTTTACAATGCACAATTTTGTTTAAAAAAACAAATAGGTTAAAAACATTACTTACTTAACTTGAGGTTAGTAGTGAAAAGTCAACATCAACAATACACATAAAAGTCATCCCCACTGAAGTGGATAACATCCGTTAGTAGTTTTAATCACTTATAAAAACAATTGACTGTAAAATTTCAAAATTGTTATAATATTTTCTTTCGGCAGACAAATTGCGGAAGGCATGCTTGTCTGTGAGAAGATTCAACCACAGAGTGAGAGGAAACAATTGAAAAATGAAAATTGACATCTCAAAGAAACAGGGTTACCAAGGGCCACACCAAAAACATGACCAACACAACTAGTTTGAAAGAATCTGACATCTGGTGCAGCGCTACTAACTCAATCCTTACTGTAGTACTACTGAGGTGATGCCCCCAACCTAGATTCAAAATTAACTGTTATTTAGGGAAACTGGTGGGTCAAGTTCCAATTTCAAAATGTAATTATAAATATTACTCAGGTTGTTTATATCAGTTTTTTTGTTCATACTGTTGGCGTCCCTCCCGATGAAAAACATTTCCTTGAAAAGTATTTTTTGTAAATTATTCTCAGTACATAGTACTTCTACTTGATTATAGTCCATTAAATGTTTATTTTTGATTACATGTTCCGCAAGTGCACAGGTTGCCTTCTTGGTATTGCAATCACTTTTATGCGACGTTAAGCGTCCGGATAAAATTCTTGAAGTTTGTCCAATGTATGTCATGTTACATGTCTGACAAGGAATCCTATATACAACGTTGGATCTTTCTAATGTTTTTAATGGTGTTTTAGTTTTGGAAAACAGACTACCAGTAGTGGTGACGATTCGTTGAGCGAATTTAACATTTTCATTCTTAAACACAGAAGTTTGGGTGTCAACGACTGAAAATATGGTAAAGAGATTTATCTGCTTTTTCTTTAACTAGTCAGTCAAGACTACCCCTATATATATATATATATATATATATATATATATATATATATATATATATATATATATATATATACAGGGTGTCGCACCGGGAACTGAATCGATCGATATAGAACAAAGTACGGATCAGAACATTTTGAAAATTTAGACGATTACTAATGTCGGTGTGGCCAATCCAACCAAAATAATTACAAGCAGCTGGCACTTCCGCTTATACCGGAAGTCGATACCAACTTGCTTATTTCAAATGGAATACTCTATATATTTTAGGGTTTTCTAAAAGAGCATAAAATTCTGAGTCGAAAATGTGAAGAACACCCTATGCCTTAACCTAGCCGTTCCAGAGATATTTGACATTTTATAGAAAATTTGACAGGTGCAACGGTTTACAAGAACCGGTATAACTTTCTTCCTGTAAAATATACTCATTTGCTTCTTGTCACATGAAAAGAACACAAGAAGAACTACGTTCTACAACTGAAACTAATGCAATAATATTATACCAAGTGTTCCGTTTTTCGCGTTAGGTACATTTCGTCAACTTCAAACCGCGAAAACTTGTTTAGGTCAAATGGAACACCCTGTATTTTTTTACGTCAAGTTGTGTAAAATTGAATTCCCTTTTTTCTGATATTAGCATTGTGGGGGTTGAGTTTACAACTTTTTGAAATATTTGTGATTTTATTAGAAATTCATGAATTGTTGTAATCATTTCATCAAAATAGCCATGATTACAAACAATCAGTCATTATCTTATGTCAAAAAATTCCAGCACGTTTGAATTATACCAACGAAAACTTTTTAATTTATTTATTGTGATAACCTTTGTACTCGATATCCAGAAAAACGGAAAATAACACTGTAACATGCGTATCAACGAATTGAAGATATGGCATGAACTAAAATAGCAGATAAGATCAATTTAAAATATTTCATTTTAGTTTAATAAATTCCGCCCTCGAACCTCGACACATTTTTCGCACCTTCGGATTAGTTCCTCATGGGTAGCCCTTCTACGTCAAGTTGTGTAAAATTGAATTCCTTTTTTTCTGATATTTTAAATTGATCTTATCTGCTATTTTAGTTCATGCCATATCTTCAATTCGTTAATACTCATTGTGGGGGTTAAGGTTACAACTTTTTGAAATATTTGTGATTTTATTAGAAATTCATGGATTATTTTATTTGGGGAACTATTAAAAATAAAGTTTATGAGAGCCCATTAACAACCATTGAATATTGTATGCAGAGAGTAAGAAATGCCTTTCAAAACATATCACAGGATTCAATTAGAAGGGCTACCCATGAGGAACTAATCCGAGGGCGGAATTTATTAAATTAAAATGAAATATTTTAAATTGATCTTATCTGCTATTTAAGTTCATGCCATATCTTCAATTCGTTAATACGCATGTTACAGTGTTATTTTCCGTTTTTCTGGATATCGAGTACAAAGGTTATCACAATAAATAAATTAAAAAGTTTTCGTTGGTATAATTCAAACGTGCTGGAATTTTTTGACATAAGATAATGACTGATTGTTTGTAATCATGGCTATTTTGATGAAATGATTACAACAATTCATGAATTTCTAATAAAATCACAAATATTTCAAAAAGTTGTAAACTTAACCCCCACAATTCTAATATCAGAAAAAAGGGAATTCAATTTTACACAACTTGACGTAAAAAATACAGGGTGTTCCATTTGACCTAAACAAGTTTTCGCGGTTTGAAGTTGACGAAATGTAACGCGAAAAACGGAACACTTGGTATAATATTATTGAATTAGTTTCAGTTGTAGAACGTAGTTGTTCTTTTGTTCTTTTCATGTGGCAAGAAGCAAATGGGTATATTTTACAGGAAGAAAGTTACACCGGTTCTTGTAGACCGTCGCACCTGTCAAATTTTCTATAAAATGTCAAATATCTCTGGAACGGCTAGGTTTAGGCATAGGGTGTTTTTCACATTTTCGACTCAGAATTTTATGCTCTTTTCGAAAACCCTTAAATATATAGGGTGTTCCATTTGAAATAAGCAAGTTGGTTTCGACTTCCGGTATAAGCGGAAGTGCCAGCTGCTTGTAATTATTTTGGTTGGATTGGCCACACCGACATTAGTAATCGTCTAAAGTTTCAAAATGTTCTGATCCGTACTTTGTTCTATATCGATCGATTCAGTTCCCGGTGCGACACCCTGGATATATATATATATATATATATATATATATATATATATATATATATATATATATATATATATATATATTAGCACTTAAATCCTTGTTTTGTGTGTCAAATTAAGACTAAACCAAAGTGTAAACGATAACTTGGTCATTATGATTTTTCCATATAGCTGACATTTTCATAAAGTTCCTTTAATTAAACCAATGTAAATTTTTTACATATCAAACTTTTCGTTTGTTCATATTTTCTATTGAAATTAGAATTATTGAGTGAACTATCAATTTGTGTTTTTATTTAATCTTGCATCTATATAATTTAGTATTTAAATGTTTCAAGGGTATATATTCAATTAAATTATTCAAATGAGATATTGTACTTTGAAGGCAAAATTTCTTTTTACGACAAACTAAATCTTTTTTCTTATGTTATCGTTCATTTTGTCAATCAGACTTCAAGATTCATATTGAAATTCAGATTCCGCATGTCATATCCGACAGAAAATAATTACAACAAACAAAACCAAAAATACGGAATTGTGATTTTCAGAATTCAGAATAAACTGGAAAATATTTTTTCCAGTTTATAATTTTCAATCAGTTTAATTCTATCCTGAATTCATGTGATAGGCATATATAAATACTTATATAAATTTCTTTATTTTGTTTCAGGTGCTGACTACTAAACCAGGTAAAACACGTCAATTGTTGTGCTTCAAGAGATAAGATCTTCTCGACATTGTAATCAAAAGAGAATAAGACTACGAGGAATACTGACTTACGGAAGAGGTACATACGTTGAAGCTAACGTGAACCATAAAAAATTATTTTCAGATTAATACAATGACAGATATAAATACATGTATATATATATATATATATATATATATATATATATATATATATATATATATATATATATATATATATATATATGAAACACTTGGTTCTCGGGATGAACCGCGTAAAAGATTTGAAAAACTCGACGTTTCGGCTCCTTTTGCGAAGCCATCTTCAGGAGAATTAGAAGGGAAACTAATTCAGATACGTGGCCTCAATCTGCCTACTCCACGAATCGAATTAGGAGGAATCGGAAATAATACGACTGCGTGGTCTCAACCTGCCTACTCCACCAACCGTAATACTTCCTGTCAACTCTGAAGTCTCAACCTGCCTACTCTTCAGAGTCAACTGACGGGCCGATCGTCGCGTGGCCGTATTTATAGGGAAGGGGGGCGGGTACTCCATTGACGTAGTTATTGACGTAGTATTGACGTCAATGGGGCATTCACGTACGGTATCAGTGCGGGATGCACTCCGATTGGGTGTGACACGGCGACCACTGAGAAGCGGCTTCCATGCTGATGGGAGTCTGTGACTGTCATCTCTGGTGTTCAAACAATTTGGACGTTTTTCTATTTCTACAGCTTCACGAAAAATTCGGGATTTAAAAGATCGGACGGGAGCAATAGATCTTGTATTGGGGAAATCGATAATGTGGCCTGTTTGGGTGTGATGTTGGGAAAGGGAGCTGGTGATATCTGAATGTCTTACTGAAAGTGAATGTTCCTTGGCACGGACCTGAATTCGTCGGTTCGTTTGTCCTATATAAGAACGAGGACAATTGGAACAGGGAATCTCATAAACACCGTGATTTTCGTTAGGAATTTTATCCTTGACAGATCTGACCAGATGGAAGAGTTTTTGTTGGGTGGTGAATATTGTTTTGAACGCCCAGTCTCACCACCATCCCTCTCAACTTAACTCTGTAGTTAATACCCTAATCTACCGCTCCATTCGACTATCTGACGACGAACACCGTGAATCAGAACTCAAGACTGTAAAACATATATTATTACAGAACGGTTACAACACATATCAAATCAACAAGAACATACGCAAACACACAAACACCGCCCCACCTCTACCACGTTCCAATCCCACTGACCAAGAATCTACACCTAAATTATTCCTTCCTTACATCAAAGGAGTAACAGATAAGATCGCAAGATCTCTCAAAAACACAAACATCAAAACAATATTCACCACCCAACAAAAACTCTCCCATCTGGTCAGATCTGTCGAAGATAAAATTCCTAACGAAAATCACGGTGTTTATGAGATTCCCTGTTCCAATTGTCCTCGTTCTCATATAGGACAAACGAACCGACGAATTCAGGTCCGTGCCAAGGAACATTCACTTTCAGTAAGACATTCAGATATCACCTACGCCCTTTCCCAACATCACACCCAAACAGGCCACATTATCGATTTCCCCAATACAAGATCTATTGCTCCCGTCCGATCTTTTAAATCCCGAATTTTTCGTGAAGCTGTAGAAATAGAAAAACGTCCAAATTGTTTGAACACCAGAGATGACAGTCACAGACTCCCATCAGCATGGAAGCCGCTTCTCAGTGGTCGCCGTGTCACACCCAATCGGAGTGCATCCCGCACTGATACCGTACGTGAATGCCCCATTGACGTCAATACTACGTCAATGGAGTACCCGCCCCCCTTCCCTATAAATACGGCCACGCGACGATCGGCCCGTCAGTTGACTCTGAAGAGTAGGCAGGTTGAGACTTCAGAGTTGACAGGAAGTAGTACGGTTGGTGGAGTAGGCAGGTTGAGACCACGCAGTCGTATTATTTCCGATTCCTCCTAATTCGATTCGTGGAGTAGGCAGATTGAGGCCACGTATCTAAATTAGTTTCCCTTCTAATTCTCCTGAAGATGGCTTCGCAAAAGGAGCCGAAACGTCGAGATTTTTCGCCAGAAATTTCGAATATAGTTCCTGATCACCTGAAAAACATGAAAAGCATTAAAATATTCAAAAAACGAATGAAAACTTGGATCAATAGTGAAAATAAGGAAGTAATTAGTAACTTGATGAATGATACTTGAAAAGTATTTTATAATAGTGAATGCAAAATACATCAACTATGACAATAATTTCAAAGATTCAGTAGTTTATTACTTACCTCATAAAGTGAATATCTAGTGTGAAGAAGAAGAAAAGAATTTTATCACAACATGAACATTTGCGCTGCTTATGTAATTCAGTCGTTTGTTCTTCATGGATAAATTTTTTGTTTGTTTTCTTTTTACTGTTTAACCATCATGGAATGCTTTTAATTTTAGGAATTTATATTATTTTAATATCACGTACAGGTTATAGTAATATATACCTCTGTGATGTAATTGGTTTATGCTCCGAAATAAACTTTATTATTATTTATTATTATTATATATGTATATATATATATATATATATATATATATATATATATATATATATATATATATATATATATATATATATATATATATATATATATATATATATATATATATATATATATATATATATATATATATATATATATATATATATATATATATATATATATATATATATATATATATATATATATATATATATTTATATATATATATATATATATATATATATATATAAGTAAAAATTATTCGTGTTGAACGGAAAACACGCCCGTGGTTATAAAATTAAGTGAACTAGGACATTTATTTGAAACCAATCAAACAAACCTCCTAGCGGAGCTGGTTATATCAACATGCTTCGTGAACTCTTATAACCAGCTCCGCTAGGAGGTTTGTTTTATCATATATATATATATATATATATATATATATATATATATATATATATATTTATATTTATATATATTTTTATATATATATATATATATTATATATATATATTTTTATATATATATATATATATTTTATATATATAATATATATATATATATATATATATATATATATATATATATATATATATATATATATTTATATATATATATATATATATATATATATATATATATTTATATATATATATATTATATATATATATATATATATAATATATATATATATATATTATATATATATATATATATATATATATATATATATATATATATATTTATATATATATATATATATCCTGATTTGAACCTAAGTCTAGAGAATTTCCTTCAGTTGCTCGTCCATGTCAGTGTTTCCACCTGTTTTTTTTGTGTTTGTCATCGTTAAGTCGTCAGACCTGTGGTTGGTGTGAACGGCGAGTTTTCCATCACACTATGATGGTGATTTCTGAACTCACCACTTCTGTACCAACAGTGACTGCGCCACTGACGGTTGATGGATTGTCATTGCTAACATTTCAAAGGATAAAATTAAATATTTCTGCTTTAGATACTGAATTCGTTAGTTCGATTAATGTTCTTTTCGAATGCAATTGCCTTTTATTTCCACGACAATTAAATATCGTTTGATGTCTTAGTTGTAGTTTTTATGGTTGGTTTCGGTCATACACCGATCAGTTGCTTGAGTTAATTGGTTTTCTGTCTAAGATCCAGCATTAATAGTGTTCTTTCTTACTCATCGAAGTTATTTATGTAAATAAAATCAGATAGATCAGTTTAAGCGGTCGTTCTGTCGTTTTCAATCAGTTCCCCCCTCCACAACTTAAAAGTGATCGTAAGTAATTATTCTAAACGCAGAATTTCTTCTATCAGATTACATTGGCAAAGTTAGCCTCAAAATTTGTAGTTTATATATTGGTATTATGTATATATATATATATATATATATATATATATATATATATATATATATATATATATATATATATATATATATATATATATATTCTTTCGGGCATTCAGTGAATGAATGTGCTCTGATTGCAGAATCACTTTCACTTCAATCAGATAAGTTCAATCAAATGTATCAGTACGAAAGAACACTTGTATTTATTAATATATATTTCATTTTGTTCTAGTGACGTTGAGAAAGAAACAAATGGTTTCCAAATATTCGAATATGCATATAAGATCCTTCATGTGATTGCCATTTATTTTACTTCCCAAGCTCTTAAGAATTATTTCATATATATATATATATATATATATATATATATATATATATATATATATATATATATATATATATATATTTATATATATTTATATATATATATATATATATATATATATATATATATATATATATATATATATATATATATATATATGTATATATATATATATATATATATATATATAAATATAATATATATAATATATATATATATATATATATATATATATATATATATATATAATATATATATATATATATATTATATATATATATATATATATATATATAGTATATATTCCTATATATATATATATATATATATATATATATATATATATATATATATATATATATATATATATATATACATAGGCGCCGACTCCATGGGGCATTGCGCTCAATAAAATTATTAGTTATATTATGCTTTATAAAATCGCAAAATGATGTTGGTATTTTTCATTTTCCTTTTCTCCAGAGGACAAAACAATGGAGGGTTACAAATGTGCAGGCACCCTTGAGTCAATGCAACAATTCAAGACTTATTTCTTTTTACGTCTTTATTGCCATGCAATGAACCCATTAGGGGATGAAGAATGAAAACATCGAAGCCAGCTCTCCGTACTCTATCAAAACCCCAAAGGAATACTACAAACCTCTTTACATTAAAGTTTTTGAAAAGGTGCAATCTTACATTACTGAGCGGTTTCCATCAACTGGACTCACACAGGGCATTGCAATTGACCAAGAGTACTTGCTATTAGTAAACAGAGGTGAAACAAAGTTTGAAAAATCAACTGAGTTTTCAAAAACGACCTAGACATTGGGAGACTGCGCTTACACTTAAATATGTTAGCCGATATCGCTAATAAAAAACAACTGGTCTCAAAAAAAAAACATGCGCGATGTAACATTCCACAAGAGTCTGGAGTTGGAGAAATTTTATGTGAATTAGTGAAGTGAGTTAAGCTTCTCCAAGTAGTTCCAATCACGACAGCAACAGCAGAACGGTAATTTAGGATCCTTAGACGTCTGAAGTCATCCATCAACAATGGGACAGAAGCGATTGAACAACTTGGCTGTTCTTCATACCCACCGAGATGTTCTGGATGAATCGGATACCCGACCAGTCATCAACGACTTAATATTCAGTAATGTAGTCAGACGTTCGACATTTGCACCTTTCTAAACACACTCTAGTCCTAGTATTGGTATTTAGAGCAATATAAAAAATCTTTTTGAAAGAGAGAATTAAATACCTACATAAATAATGTTAAATTTTCATTTTGAAAATATAAGTACTAGTTTAGTACTGTATTACAATATTACTGTATTAGTTATTTTCAAATACTTAAATATGTTTATATTTATTATTTTATAATACTCAAATATTTTCAAAGCAATAACTTTGAGATATTGTTTTCATTAAATGAACCCTCAGCCTTATTCCAAGTAAACTGAAATTAGCTATTCCACTTATTAAATCAAAGTGCTATTACTGTGCGACAGCAATATTTTATGTTTTTCAATTTAAACTTGATAATTGAGGATTTATTTGAATATAATTTCAGTGTTTTCAGAGCTATGTATGCACTGCTCTGTAATAGTCTATAAGCATAATTATTTCTGTATTTCAAGAAAATACCGTGCGTGTTTATGTTTTGTATCGTTTTTCAATGCCAAAAAATGTGTGAGGCTTCTCTAGTTTCCCGGAGTGTCGAGTTATCGAGAGTTGAGGTTTCGGTGTTCTAATGTTGATCATATGACTCTGAAATGCTTAAAAAAAATTTAAAACTCCCTGTTTTTCATCTAAAATTCAGAAAATTTCCTGCAGCAAGACCCCCAGTATGGGCCCCCCCAATATTTTTCATAAGTCGGCGCCTCTGTATATATATATATATATATATATATATATATATATATATATATATATATATATATATATATATATTTATATATATATCAATATATATATATACATATATATATATTTATATATATATAATATATATATATATATATATATATATATATATATATATATATATATATTATATATAATATATATATTATATATATATATATATATATATATATATGTATATATATATATATATATATATATATATATATATAAATGTCATTGAAATTCACTACAATATTTTTATCCTACTTACTGGACGAGTTTGATTATATTTATATACGGTATCAACAATGGCTCATTGATATCTGTCTCTGTCTAGTTAGTTGAGTTAATAATTCATAAGATACTGTTCAAATCATTGACCTTGTTTATAAAATATTACTGGGACTATGATATCTTGATGTCGTGGGTGAACTTGCAGACAAAACTTCCATTTATGACACTTGTTTACAGATCGTATTCATTGTAGGTTCCAAACTACGTCATAGAGTTGTGATGCTCGCACCTTAATATCAGATAGGCAACATTTACGAGAAATAAATTTGTGTCGTTGAACATAAAAATGTCTCCTATAAAATCCCTGCTATGTGGAAGTCGAATTTCCCACGAGATCCGCAGCACTTTTGCACTTCCCGTTTTTCGTTGAGGCCGAATGTGGATGTGAATCAATTCGTTCGGAAAAACTGATACTGAAAAATCTTTATAATGAAATTTCCTGTAAAAACCGACTTTGCTGAGTGATAAATTATGTCTTCGAGTCACTTTTCAGGCTTTATACGCCAATGTAGGTATCCTTTTTAAAAGGCTGGAGTTTTCCACTTTCACGACGTCTAATAGAAGGTTTACAACGGTTTATTAACCTTTAACGCTCGCTCAATAACTAACTCTAGATAAGGCGCGGTCGGCGAATTAAAGAAGAGAGGAAAAAGGAGAAATGAGGCTCCTGAAATTATAATTATCGTTCATCCCGTAAATTTAAGGAAAATGTTGGAAACACTAGATCTCGTGTAAGGCGTGAATGTCGAATTTTCTAACATAATGCCTTGGAGGATGAATGGGAATTCCATGTCGCCGGATCTCATTAAACTAGCTCCATTGAAGGGTTGATTCGTCAAATCGTCAATTTTTCAAATGAATCTCCCAAGGAATTATTATCATATATCAACCTGTAGTAGAAGTCCACCATATTCCCAAAGCGGAGTAGTGTATATTCACATTGTAGAAAAACACACAAAGTGGTCTCCACAAATTTATGAATAAATTTGTGGAGACGAATTTGTGTGTTTTTCTACAACGTGATTATCATACATATATATATATATATATATATATATATATATATATATATATATAATATATATATATATATATATAGGTATATATAGGCATATATATATATATATATATATATATATATATAATATATATATATATATATATATATATATATATATATATATATATATATATATATATCTATATATACCCAATCTTACGACAAACTTCGGTATTTGGAATATCTTAAGAGATATCAAAAAATGTTTTCAACAAAAATGGTATATGTTTTCAAGGTCCATATTTTGAAATTATTTCGAACTATACAGAGTGTTGCATAACTCCGTTACAAACTAAACATATGGTTTTTTAAATGAGAACCCCTATATATTATACCGAATTCGGATTACTCACATTTTTTAGAAGTCTTTGATATAAGATTTTGCTGTGTTATACAGCGTACTTCAAAAGATATGGACACGTTTATATGAAAATCGTAGGTAAATCAACGCTCTGTAGCTTATTGCGCGTTGAAGAGAAAAATTTTATTTTGCCCAACAGTGTTTTGTAATATGATGCAATATCTCCGTATTATATTAAATTTGAATTAATTCTCATTTTGTATACAGGGTGGACGGAAACTCGAACCTTTCATTTTATCTCTTATTTCGAATGGAAAACCCTTTATTTTATAGCACAAATAGAATCTTCTATTATATAACTTTATTTTTTGTCAAGCATTCCCTATACCCAAAGTTAATAAAAACAGAGTTATTGTGTAATATTTATTGTGAACTATAATTATTAACCTTATAAGTGAAAGCAATAAACGTTGAATGTAACAAAAAATCCTATATAATATTAAATTTTAATAAACAATTTATTCTTAACAAAACAAGTCACTAAAAGTATAATTCTAACCGTAATATTAAACTAAATGTTCAAAGTGTTCCCGTTAACATCAATGCAATGCTGGAAACCATTACATTTTCTCAGTTAGCGTAGAAATTGATGTTAACGATGAACACTTTGAACATTTAGTTTAATATTACAGTTCGAATTATACTTTTGGTGACTTGTTTTGTTAAGAATAAATTATTTATTAAGATTTATTATTATTTAGGATTTTTTGTTACATTCAACGTGTATTGCTTTCACATTTAAGGTTAATAATTATGGTTCACAATAAATATTACAAAATAACTCTGATATTATTACTTTTGGGTATAGAGAATGCTTCACAAAAATTGAAGTTACATAATAGAAGATTCAATTTGTGCAATAAAATACAGGGTGTTCCATTTGAAATAAGAGAGAAAATGAAAGGTTCGAGTTTCCGTCCACCCTGTATACAAAATGAAAAATACTTCAAATTTAATATAATACGGAGATATTGCATCATATTACGAAACTCTCTTAGGCAAAATGAAATTTTTTTCTTCAACGACAATATGCTACAGAGCGTTGATTTACCTACGATTTTCATATAAACGTGTCCATATCTTTTGAAGTACTCTGTATAACATAGCAAAACCTGAAATCAAAAGCTTCAAAAAATGTGAGTAATCCGAATTCGGTATAATATACAGGGGTACTCATTTAAAAACCATATATTTAGTTTGTAACGGAGTTATGCAACACTCTGTATAGTTCGATATAATTTCAAAATATGGACCTTAAAGACATCTACCATTTTTGTTAATATCATTTTTTGATATCTCTTAAAATAACCCATATACCGAAGTTTGTCGTAAGATTGGTACACCCTGTATATATACCTATATATATATATACATATATATATATATATATATATATATATATATATATATATATATATATATATATATATATATATAAAGCACATTATGGAAAACTTTTTTATTATCCATATGTCAGAAAATTTCATTATTGAGCACTCAATTATTCAGCATTAATTAATTCCATCAATTATTTCTTGTCATTATATCATACTGATAGTTATTATGGAGAAATATACACAGTGAAACATCAACTTTGCACCAAAAAATTGGTCAAAATTTGAACCATTTTCGAAGCCTTAAGTGTATATGAGATACTATTACTCTTTATGAAGCTATAACCATAAAAAAAATTTGTTTTGTTGCGTAGATGGCTGTTATTTCAAATCTGAATATTGTTTTAGAATTCAAACATCTTTTCTAAATAATTTTTATTGATAATTTTTTAATTTTCAAAATCCCCTGTACACCGTTCAGAAATTTAAAGTACATATTCACATCTCAAATTGAGTACACTGCACCAATTTTTATCAACAATCAAATGGACAGTGAAAATGTTTTTCAAATTGTGCAGATTCACTACATATATATATATATATATATATATATATATATATATATATATATATATATATATATATATATATATATATATATATATATATATATATCAGACATTCAAGAAAATCTCATCGTGGCTTTAGATATAGTCTATTAAGGAAAATACGACTAATAAAACACCTTTTTCTATTTTCTTGTTGAAATTTCATACGAGAATTCCGTTCCCACTCTTTCACCATATGAGATAAATTTATAGGGACGTATATTTTCCAAGAAATGAACGATTTATAGAATCGATATAGATAATCTCATACAGTTAATTGCAAAGTATCTAACTTTTAACATCAGACTTATACGACCGGAATTCGCACATAAAAATAAATGCAATGTTTTCCTAACAAAAAAGGCTCATAGAGGAAGCAGATTTATTGGCATAGTTTGCAGCTTAGTTGATAATAGCTATTTCGTGTGGAAATTACATGGTTCATTGAGTTCTCCGGGATCATTTAATATTCGAAAATCATCGTTTGTGCTATATATTGTTGAATAGTCAACAATTGGACTGAGAATTATTTTACTGATAACAATTATATAATTCAAGTTGACTTGAAGATTCCCGCTAAGTGAAAAGAAACGCGTGTGCTGCAGGGCTCAGTCAACCTATTTCCCTTCTTTTTCACATTAAAATTCTTAAATAATAAAGAAAACATAATCGATCGAAATTTTATCTCTGTTTGTTTTTTCAAATTCAATTATTTTCTGATGAAGACAATTTCAGCTGAAACGTTGAAATTGGTTGAATCTTAAAAAACTCGATTTTATTAAAAAGTTGACGTTTCACTACGATATTCGTAATTGAATTTCTTTGACATTTATTGATTTGAAATCAATAAATGTCAAAGAAATTCAATTACGAATATCGTAGTGAAACGTCAACTTTTTAATAAAATCGAGTTTTTTAAGATTCAACCAGCCTGTTATTGCTAATAATTATCAAGAGATTAAAAATAGATCACAGGCAACAACAATTCGAATAAATAATATATATATATATATTGGGAATGAAAATTTATTTGTGCTAAACAGACGCAGCATGTATTATGAACGTAATGAATAAATTGGAAAATTCATTTGAAAAGTTGATTATCAATCAAATCAACACTCCAATAGAACTATTTTCATGAGATCTGACAACATGGGATTCTTACATATACTTCAAGGGAGAAATGTTAGTATATTCGACGTCGGCGTAAACACTAGACAGACTGTTTCGCTTTTAGTGATTTTATTAATCAACAATTTTTCTAATGAATATTTATATACATACATATATATATATATATATATATATATATATATATATATATATATATATATATATATATATAAAAAATATGAAACATGTAATATAGTGACCAACTGAACAAGATTTATTTCAGACTTTTTACTGTTTATCAAAATTACAGTTTTGAAAAAACTTGTAAACTTGTGAAATAAGTAGGTAATGTCAATACTAAATATCTAAATATATATATATATATATATATATATATATATATATATATATATATATACATACATATATATATATATATATATATATATATTTAGATATTTAGTATTGACATTACCTACTTATTTCACAAGTTTACAAGTTTTTTCAAAACTGTAATTTTGATAAACAGTAAAAAGTCTGAAATAAATCTTGTTCAGTTGGTCACTATATTACATGTTTCATATTTGGTTCATAGTAGTTATTTATGTACGAAGTGCGTTATATAGATCCTAACGCCCGATCGCCGTTAGGATCTAGTAACGCACGTGGTGCATACAAGATATTATTTTTCACGATAAAATTATTTCATTATAATGAAAAATCGATTTTAAAATCGGTTCATTGCTCCTATACTTTCCATTTTTCTTCTGATAGTAGGCATGTCATTTGTTGATATTTTGACTTTTGTGAATATTTTTGTCATCATATTTAGTGAATGTCATTTCTGCTTTCTTTGTGTAGTCTTATAGAAATAATGGAAATGAAAATGAATTTACCCAAGAATATCATAGAAGATGCAGCCAAAGCTGCGAATAATTCATTGCCGGAGAAATCCAGAGTCGTATACGACAAGGATTATGAAGTATTTAATCAATGGAAGTTGCTTCAGTTGTCCTCGTACAACGAGCGGGCGTTTTGATCCATATCGCCCGCTCATAAAGCCCTAGGGCATAATGAGTGTATTTATAGCAACCGTATCTAAGGTGAAATCAACAAGTGAAAAATAAAATAGAGAAAAGTATGAGATTCCCATAGAACATTTTAATTACATTTTGGAATACACAATGAATGGAGATTAAACTTACACAGCCTTGAAAGATTAAAGATTCGTTCGTCTTCTTCGTCCGTTTAATGCAGTGATACTTAAACTGCGGCCCGCCAGGCTTTTGAAAGTGGCCCACCCGTTTCCACTTCTAATTCTATGAACCTATCAACTATTCAAATTTCCGAGGAAATAACAGGCGCAGTTTTTTTCTTTACGTCAAGAAATAATGCTGTTTATACAGCAAAATGATAAAAATTATCCTGAACTGCAAAATAACAACACCACCAGTTGTTAGCTTTTCTATGCGACATAACTGAGAAGCTCACAGACTTAATCGAAGCTTGCAAGGTGAAAACAAAATAATTTTACAAATGGCAAATACAATATTTGCTTTCATAGAAAAACTAAGTGTTTATTACGAAGAAATTCACAGGCCTGTATTGATATTTTCGAAGAAAACTGTTTGATAATTTCAAATTATATATCTGCACTATCAGACGAATTTAAAGGGAGATTTAAGAAAACTTAAAAATTTGCTACTGCTTCTAGAAAAATTATGGTACCTAGAGCCGGAGATACACGAATTGCGGTCAAAATTTGAAGCAGGTAGAAGGGTACTTAGGTGGTTGTTTTCGAGGACTGAATTGCGGTCAAGCCCTACGTCCCAGGGGGTCTTGGATGGTTAATCTTCTTATCTTACATGTCTATACATATCATGTATTAGGCGGTTAACCAGAAATATGGTAATAATTGGCCTAACGATGTTGTTGACAAAAATTCAAAGAAAAGGAAAATGATAATCTGTCTCAAATGATGTATACTGATGAAATAATTATTGTTTTGAACTATTATTAGGTGGCGCAAAATGCAAAATCTTGGTTTAAGTTCAGAATATAAGAACATAGATTCCGAAATACGACAATGGCTGAAACACGTCTTTGGATTAACTTTCCTTTCACCAGAGGAAGTGGGAGATTGTTTTGTAGAAGATTAGATCAGATAAACCTACTGGAGACGATAGAATTGACAAATTTGTCGATTATTTAGTGGAAACTTACATCAATGAAGATTCAAAAATTCCACCAGTCATTTGGGCGGAATGTACTGGAAGCATTTACCGGACAAGAAACGCTTGCGAATCTTTTCTTTCAAAATTTAGCAGAACCTGCAGCGCTCCGCACCCCAACATTAATCTTTTTATAGAAACGGTAAAAAGCATTCAAACACATACTTACATTAAAATAAATTTTGTTATTGATAATAAAACGAGATTTGTGCGAAAAAATGTATTAGATAAACAAGAGTTTATAAACAACACAATATGTCAGTACAATAAAAAAGATATTAGTAGGTATAATTTTGTAAAATGTGTTAGTTATAAGTTTAGTGAAGTAGTTTTATGATGTATATGCATGTAGATGTACGTCTGTAGTATTGCATAATTTCTATGTTTTGTATATTATATATATATATATATATATATATATATATATATATATATATATATATATATATATATATATTTTTTATATAATATATATATATATATATATATATATATATATATATATATATATATATATATATATATATATATATATATATATATATCTTTATGAAAATTAGAATTAACATTTTTACTTTCAATTTACCCTCTTGCCCCTAAATAAGTTTCTAACCGCAGTTCGGTTGGAGATTAGTACTCCTCAGGTAGGCACAAAAATTTTGACCGCAATTCAGTCACTCTCGCAAAATCGACCGCAATTCGTGTGCACCGCTAGAGCCGATAAGTATTTCACAATTGACTTCAGTTTTGGATTGTAATTATGCAGACTTGTTTGACGAGTTCATTGAAATGAAGAATGATACAAAGTTATTTTCAAAGAGGCGAAAGAGAATATGGAGTAGGTACGCTGAATTTTGGACAATAGTGCCCGAACAATTTAAGACTGTGAAAAAATGTGATCCAATTCTGCTTACGTTGTTTTGCATCGACATATCTTTGTGAATCATCTTATTCCAAAATGAAATATGCAAAGAACGTATATAGAAACCGACTTACGTATTCTCATTTCGATGACATTAAAATGTTCCCAATATAATGAATAAACAATTAAACGTAATAGGTTTTTTACCAACACCTAAATAACAGATGTGATTTATGTACGTAGCGGCCCGCACGACACAAATAAAATCTGAGAGTCGCCCAAGAAAAAAAAAGTTTGAGTATGGCTGGTTTAATGGATTGCTTCGTTACATAGAATCGCTGTCATTTACGAGATAATGGGTCATCTAATTCAACTGCTACTATTTACTCTCATCTCTCATCCGTCGATTCCATTGATACCGAATCTTACGTGCTTGATAAAGGAATTACTTAAGCCATCAAAGAGCGTTTAGAACGATCCTCAGGTGCTGATTGCAATTTTCAGTTAATAATATGTTTGCTTGAGCTGTGAAGGACCCTTTATACCAGACGCCATCAAACTTAACAAGGCCCAAATGTCCCGAAGAGATGGTAGGTTTCAAATGTAAACCCGAGGAAGGAAGTTTATAAAGGGTTAGATGTCCCTTATCGGGTTGTTTCGTAGCAGACAATTTGATGTATTGCTTTGTTGCTAGGATTTCCTCAGAAGAGCGTTCTCTGGAATGTAAATAATTTCAACTTGAGGTCCCAACAAATAGATTCGGGTGAATCACCTCGATAATTATTTGGTAAATTCGACCGTATTGCACTAAATGTAAATTTTTAACGTAAACAGTTATAAGTAATATAAATTGTCGGAGGTACGGAGTAGTTGCTCATTTGTTTAGAAATTTGATTTGATGGGTTTTTATTGGCGAACGTAGATAAGCGATACGCCCCCTACCGGTGTCGAATATTACTAACGCATGGGCCATAGATTGCTTTGTTTACATCTGTTTACGTGTATTTTATATGAGAAGTTGTCGAGTTTTAATTGTGTTCAATTTTGTTTGGGATCGTTTACAAACGTTCAGAAGAGATGAAGCACTATTGTTGTGTATCATATTGTCCATCTTGGGCAAAAAAAAACTCCGAATATAGTTTACATACCTTTCCGAAAGCTGGACAATTCAAAGTTGTATTCCAAACAAAGTTGGGAAACAAGAAAATGATGGACAGAAGAAGGGCGTGGATTCATAACTTGAAGATTGAAAAAAAGTGTCTGAACAGAAGAAAGTTGTTCTTTACAGTTTACTGAGAATAATTATTTTTCCTGCAGTAAGTTTCTGGATTTTTCCATATATAGAATTATACCAACTGATGGTGGGCAATTTTCAGCTAACCGAAGACGTAGGGTTTTTGAAGTCCAATGCTATTCCAACGAAAAATCTTCCACTTTTATCGGAATCTGCTCCTAGGCCATCACCCAGAGATTCTAGATAATTGTATTTTAATTCATGTAACAACCACAGATACTACCAAAATAATAATAATAAATAATGTTTATTTGCACAACCAAAATAACAGTTTATCATAAAATCATGAATATGAAATAAAACTTGACTCTATAGCTAGGTAAAAACTGAAATATTCAATTATATAACCAGGAAAACAGAGATTCGATAAAAAAACTAGACTCTCCGAAGTCCTTCGTACTTTCAGGAGAGCTGTTATGCGTCAAGAAAATTCAAAAAATATAATAACTCATTACGTTCAAACCATTCAAGCAGAGTATTCATGTTAATTCTTCTTTTATTTCATGTTGTTTCTTTCAGTTTTGTTGGTAAGTAGGTACTTAGTTTTGGCCATTATACTCAAAACCTCTTCAGTTGGTAATTAAACTAGACATTTCAGAGATTTTTTCTTGAAAGTTCTTTTACTTTTTGAATAAATAGGTGTTCTATCATACAGCCTCTTCATGATGTATACATAGTTCCTCTAACCAATTAATTTATTCGTTCAATGATAAAAACTCAGTGTGAATTTGAACTTGATGTAGGTAGGTTATCTACTATTGAACAGAGATAATATTGTCCTCAATCGAAACACAATGAACCACTGGAAAATACGAAGTCCAAAAAACACAAATTACGAAGCTAAACGTTCGAAAACTCAAAATGAAATGAACGTATATACCATTACCAAACAATGTAAACAAACCGTTAATGGTCCATGCTGTAGTACCGATATCAGCCGTTCCGGCGCTACGATCTTAATTTCAATCGCCAATCACTTATTATATATAAATTACCTTTGCGACCGATTCGTATTTTTTTTTTGTAAATCCTGTTTTCTTTCGGAAAATATGTTTAGAAATGAACTCACATTAAAGTTAAGTGTTTTTTTCGGAGGCTTAATAGGCATTGTAATGTGCATATATTATTATATTAACTAAAAATCGGACTAGTGCGAGTTGGTCTTGCGCACGAAGGGATCTGTACCATTGACATACATAATATATAGAATAGTGCTGGCATCTATTGGGGGTAGATCAAACGCAAAACTTACTACACGATTTTTATCGGTAAGCATTAATCTTCTAGATCAGTGATTCTCAACCTGTGGTCCGCGGACCACCTGTGGTCCGCGAACGGTTTTCATGTGGTCCGCGAAGTGAACTGTCATAAAATAAACAATTAAAATCTTGGCTCTTGAGACGTAAATTAATGCGTCTGCCTATTTATTTTCATTCCACTTATCTCTGTGAGGCAGCATTCTCAACATTATGTGTCATCAAGAATAAACACAGAAATAGGTTGCTAAATTTTAATGCTCCTATGAGACTGGCGTCAACTTCTTTCGAGCCAAATATTGAGAAACTTTCAAGTGAGAAGCAAGACCAAGGAATTCATTAACGTCTTAATTTGGCGCTATCTATGACTTTTTATTTTATTTTTTATATTTCTTTTGTCTTCCACTATGTATTTTCTTTTTTTATTTTGTAAATAATAAATTCATTAGTAAAACTTCAGTGTTCTTCTCATTTTACCTATTATTGGGAAATATTAATAATAATATCTAAGTGGTCCGCCAAGAATTCTGAAAGGTACAAGTGGTCCTCAGTGGTGAAAAGTTTGAGAACCACTGTTCTAGATGAATGTGTGCTTCATTTCATTGAAGATTTCATCGTAGAATTCGATGGCCACTTCTGGAATATCTTGTCGAATTTGGTACACTATATCAGCTAGCTGAATTTAATATCGGGTAAAAAGCGGCAAAAACGCAACTTTTGTTGTAATGAAGTCCCCCTTAATATTTTTATACAATATAATAATTAATAATATACAATTAAGTATTTTGTAAATATTTCAAGTGCCATTTATTGATATTGAGCAAAAATAGGCCAAAAATGGCGTTTTTTGTATGAGAGATCCCCCGAAATATTTATTTCATTTTAGTTTTGTTATTTATTATTATTAAAATAAAAATGCAACTGTGGATTTGGTGAATATTTCAAATGCCTACCTGTTGCCATTATTGATATCGAGCAAAAAAACGGCAAAAAAATTGCGTTTGTTAGATGGGACGATGGGAGCCCCCCTTAAATATTCATTTTATTTTGTTTTTAGTATTTGTTGTTATAGCGGCAACAGAAATACATAATTTGTGAAAATTTCAACTGTCTAGCTATCGAGGTTCTTGAGATACAGTCTGGAGGCAGACAGACGGACGGACAGACAGCGAAGTCTTAGTAATAGGGTTCCGTTTTTACCCTTTGGGTACTACACCCTGAAAAATGGAAACTATACCATCTGCTTGCTCTAACTTAAATAAAAGCATCCAATATTTGAAAATTGTAATATTATCTTAAGTAACATCCACCGACAAAAATATAAGTTCTACAAAAATTTACGAGATGGCGCTGAATAAAACTGTCAACAAGCAAGCGGACAGAAGGCTACTATAAGTAGTTTTTGTTTATTTATATTTCGTCTTACAAAAATTACAACAACATAGGTGAACTAAGGCAAAATCCTATATAAATACAAAAATTTCATCAAAATCGTTAGAGCCGATTCCGAGATATATACATGTATATATTATATATATATATATATATATATATATATATATATATATATATATATATATATATATATATATACATATATATTATATATATATAGTTGTAGTTCTATAAATCTGTAAATAGTTTGGTAATCAAATAAAAGATATAATGAAAAGTTTGTTCCTAACTATCAAATAAATAACTTGTAAAATTTGCACGACTTTTTGGTCAGTTTGGATATCTATGACCGTTTTCGAAGTATAATAATAATTAATGCAGTATTCACTTGAGAAGAGTTAACATCACTAAACTGACTTTAATATTGTTTATCTATATATTTTTAATGATTAGTTATAATTTAAATTTTATGCAATGAAACACCAACAGTCGACAAATATCAGGAGTTTTTTTCAGGATGATTATTTACAAAATGAAAAATTTTGAATATTTGGTGATGATAGTTACATGGCCGTAGCCAGAGGGTGGGTTATGGGGTCAAACCCCCCCGAAATCCCGAAATTCACCTAGTAGTATGAATTAATATTAGGTTTGAAAAGTGCAATTTTCATAAAATACACAACACAACAGAGGATCCATCAACATATTTTACATCATTGTGCATTGCAAGGATGCTAATATTTAGAATGAATTTACTAAGAGATAAAATTAAAACAGAAAACCCTAACTCACTATAGAAATCTCTAACATCGATGTGTGAAACGAGGTGGGTTGAGAACCAAACCAGCCTAAAGTTTCGGGAACTTCTCAAAACTTTTATTGGCACCTTGGAAAACCTGAGCAGTGACAAAGACTGAGATTATTGATTTGAGGGGAGTATGTTATGTCTTAGCTGGAGTGTTTTCACATAGTGTGATTCTTTGTAATGTGCTACAATCACCTCTATGTGATTTGAAATCTGCAACTGATCATGTTTTAAACATAGTACACTTTTTTCAGAATATGCGAAAGAATATTGGTGTTCTCGTGTCTACAAGAAAGCTAAATTGTTACTAGCTGATGTTGGTGAAGAAGTCAGGCTTCCTCGTGTCGCTGCATCACAACGCAACCGATACAACACAGTAACTTTAGATCCAGAACCATATTTTCGCATTGCGATGGCAATTTTCCTCCTTGACGATTTCACAAGTCAGCTGCAAGGATCGCCAAGGAGTTTTCCAGAATTTGAATTCTCTGTTGCCGTCTGTATGTTGCAATACTTATTTGTTATTTTAGATATGGAATACTCACAAAAGTTTACCAAAATAAAGACTTGGACTTAGACTTATTGAAAGCTGAGTTTAGTTTGTGGAAGACTTATTGGGAAAAGCTGGCAGAGTGTGATCGTCCATCAAATGCTATTGAAGCTCTTTCCGAATACAACAAAGAATTGTATCCTTACATCTTCAAACTGCTACAAATATTTTCTACTCTACCAGTAACCACCTGCACGCCAGAACATACGTTTCCAAGACTTAGAAAGCTAGAAGCATATTTGAGAAACGCTTGTGGACTGGTCTTGATGTCAGTTCACAGGAGTACATCGATTTCAACAGACGAAATTGTGAATATTTTCGCTTCAAAACATGGCAGAAGATTAAATTTTATGTCGTATACTTTTTGCTTTGTATAAACCACAGGGCTGTTTATTTTATTAATACAAATAATGAGCAGAACTAATGATAGGTTTTTCATGTTATTCCACTTCAAAAAAATATCAATAATATTGCATAGTAACGGATTATTGTTCTTCTTTATTATGTTTTCCAACATCTATTAATATTTAATGTCATTCTATTGATTGACTTGATCTATTAAATAGAAAATTATGAAGGTTCAACAAAAATACCCTAACAAAACAAAATAATAATAATAATAATAATACCTTTATTTAGCATACAGCTATTGATAACAAAAATAATCATTACATCCATAATGTCCATCAACAAAAATTTTCAAATACATATACTATCAGAGATTTCTTAAATACTCTATAATTTTTACAATATTTACTGCAGATTATTATACAAAATAAGTCCCCTGCTCATTATGGATTTGTACATAAAATGCGTATTATATTTACTTATCATGAAATCGTTTCGATGTCTAGTATCATGCTCATGCAACTCATTTACAAAATGTAGAGTGTCACTTAAATAACTAGGTAACATATTTTCTTTCATCTTATATATATAGTTCAATGTCCTATAGGTCATTCATCATCCAATAATATTTGATATGGGCAACTTTATCCAAATTTTGAAAATTAGCAAGGATATTGGTGTTTTGGGTTTACATTAAAAAAACCTGGTCCTGACCAACCCCCCAACTTTCCTTGCTACGGCCTTGGATAGTTATACCATATTTGATTAAATGTTTAAGCCTATATTCTGAACGAACTGACTGTTCCAAGAAGTAGAGCAAAAATCTATCCTAGTGGATAATTTGTTGATGGAGGACTCGCTGGTAAAAACTGCATATTTAGCCTCCTTACACCAAACAATAAAGAATTTTGCGTGACAACAACAATAGCTGAATATCGCTTATGCCGTTACACGAACGACTTTTATTATGCCATGTTTTTGACACGCACTATCGTTTATGAAATTACGTGAACATTTAAGAGCAAAAAAAGTATCTTCTTTAAGTGAAAATTAATTGAACAATCTCGATGTTCTAAACAGACGAATTCTAGAGAATTAAAAAAAGACATTGTTCCGCTGTTCAGGAATTTTTTTCTTATTATATATATTCAACACATAATAAGACTTCAACAAACACTTTCAATTATTATTGGGGCTTTATAATATCTGCGAACTCATGGTTTCAATAAACAGTTTATTACAGAAAACTGATAAACGTTCTATGCACTAACATATATTTTTATACCAATTGTCAGGAGAAAAAACACACCAGACGTTTTGTGGAAATATTTCCCAACATCCTTTTTACTAGAACTACGTGTTCATTACCCTCTATCAAATTATCTACAAGGCCAAAAAAGACAGGAAAGCGTGAAACGACCCTCCTTCAAGACGATCAATCATCCCCGACTTATCGCGATACATTGAACGAGATGGAAGAAGGGATGCATAACCACCCCCAAACCCGGAAGTCTGAAGAAATAATTCACCCATACGCTTGGACGGAAATACGAAAATATCATTCTTGTCGCTGCAATAAAACATACCGAAATGGCCATAAAAATTTCAAATAGAGATGATGTTCAAATATGAAATTCGTGTAGAATATTTAATATCATCTATAATTCTCTGAAAGTTGACAAAAAAAGTTACTAACCACTTAAAATTTATATTCTCGCATAAATAGATATGGAAATGTGACTTATTTTTGATATTTTCAGTTAACCGATATCCCTAGAGAAAATGTATATAAAAATCTTTCATATTTTCTTGCTATTTTACATACTGAACTTGATACTACTTGCATCAGTTTCGAAAGATATGTTGTTATATATTTATTCTTATAGAAATGTTTGAATAATATGTTGGAACAACAGGATAAATTATAAATACTTGCTTAGAGAAGCATTCTAATCTTCAAAGGTCAGAACACCCTACAGAAAAAAAATTGCTATTGAATGAATAGCAATTTTCTCCAGAACAGCATCAGTTTGAAGCTGATTCTTTACATTTGTAGTCAAAGGCGGACTACACACGGACGTCGATGTATTAATGTAATGTGCAACCAATAACGTGCATCCTGATTGCGAACACACGTACGTACAAAACCATAGTTTTGTCCAGTCTGCTAAAATGTTTGGCTAGATGTCTGAGCAGGAGGAATATGTAGCTCTGGTAGCAGTGGCGTGTACAAAGAAAAAGGAATATGAAAATCGTCGCCGAATGTGGTCTAAAGGTTGGTTTCTAAAACGTTAACATTTTTCACACATTCACCTGTTACAAAAATGGAGGTTAGAACTAGAGGACTCTCGTAATTACGTAAGAATGGATGAAGAAACCTATTCGTAACTCTTGGACATGGTTATTCTATTAATAAAACGTCAAGACACAATGATGAGATTGGCAATAATTGCAGAAATTACTGCAAGATATTAGCAAGATTTGAAATTCACTACTTTAATATTTCCGAAAGCCTCACCGTAGCACTTCTCTTCGAGATCCACCACGAAGACTATTGATTTTAGCGATAACTGTACTTTTTGTAGGATTTGGTTGAATGATTTGTAGCTTCTCTTTCAATATTTTGTATGCTTAATTTTTTTATTTCGGTCTAAATAGTGCTTTGATTTTGTCTGCTACAAGCAGGGTAGGTCCCTGTACAACTCCACAAATTCCTGTAGAAATTCCCGGGACATCGTTCTGCAGTCAGACATAATGATGAATTTATCTGCAAACATTTTTAGTAAAGATTATACAAATTCATGAAATATTCAACTTATTATTTTAAATACCTACTGCAGTAACAAATGATTTCATAAACATAACCGCCACTACTGTTTTAAAAACGCTCCACGGTAATTTGCATTCACACGTAAAGACTTTAATGCATTCGTTGGAATGCGCATCCACAAATTCAAGCGATTCCTGAGAACATCAACGCGGCATTCATCCGGGTTGTGCATTCAAAAACGTTCGTTTTCTGCATCGCTACTGCTTTAAAAACGCTACTGCTTTAAAAACGCACACTCCACGGTAATTTGCATCCACACGTAGAGACTTGAATGCATTCTTTGGAATGCGCATCCAAAAATTCAAGCGATTCCTGAAAAAATCAACGCGGCATTCATCCGGGTTGTGCATTCAAAAACGTGCGTTTTCTTCATCCACCTAAGGCCCCTACACAAGGGCGTCGATGTCTTGATACATCAACGTGCATCCAAGAACGTGAAACCAATAACGTTAATGTGGATGCAGAAAACGAACGTTTTTGAATGCACAACCTGGATGAATGCCGCGTTGATGTTCTCAGGAATCGCTTGAGTTTGTAGATGCGCATTCCAACGAATGCATTAAAGTATTTACGTGTGGATGCGAATTACCGTTGAGTGTGCGTTTTTAAAGCAGTAGTAGCGGTTATGTTTATGAAATAATTTGTTACTGCAGTAGGTATTTAAAATAATAAGTTGAATATTTCATGAACTTGTATAATATTTACTGAAAATGTTTGCAGATAGTTCCATTATTATGTCTGACTGCAGAACAATGTCCCGAGAATTTCTACGGGAATTTGTGGAGTTGTACAGGGGCATATGCTGCTTGTGGCAGACAAAATCAAAGCACTATTTAGACTGAAATGAAAGAATTAAACATACAAAATTTTGATGGAAAAGCTGCAAATCATTCAACCAAATGCTACGAAAATTACAGTTTTCGCTAAAATCAATAGTCTTCGTGGTGGGTTTCGGAGATAAAATGAAAAAGTTTTTATCTCGAAGAGAAGTGGGACGGTGAGGCTTTTGGAGATATTAAAGCAGTGAATTTCAAATCTTGGTAATTTCTTGCAGTAAATTCTGCAGTTATTGCCAATCTCATCATTGTGTCTTGACGTTATATTAATGGAATAACCATGTCCAACAGTTACGAATAGGATTCTTCGTCCATCCTTACGTTACATTACGAGAGTCCCCTAGTTCTAACCTCCATTTTTGTAACAGGTGAATGTGTGAAAAATGTTATCGTTTTAGAAATCAACCTTCAGACCACATTCGGCGACGATTTTGATTTTCCTTTTTCTTTGTACACGCCACTGCCACGAGAGTTAAATATTCCTCCTGCTCAGAAATCTGGCCAAACATTTTAGCAGACTGGACAAAACTATGGTTTTGTACGTACGTGTATACGCAATCAGGTTACACGTTATTGGATGCACGTCGATGTATTAAGACATCGACGTCCGTGTGTAGCCCACCATTCAGAAAACATCAACGCGGCATTCATCCGGGTTGTGCATTCAAAAACGTGCGGTTTTTGCATCCACATTAACGTTATTGGTTGCATGTTCTTGGATGCACGTTTATGTATTAGAACATCGACGCCCGTGTGTATTGGCCTCAAGAGACGTACATATATATGAACACGTCTACAGAAAAGTTCCGCTAGCAAAATCGAAAATTAGATAATCAAACTTTGGAAAAAGGACAGTACTGAGCAAGCGTTCGAACAATGACTCATCAGCCAGGCATCTTTTGAAAGATCGTACATAATTCTTCAGGAGAAGCCGCCAATCAGCGGGAAGCGATAACACACAAAACGGTCGGGAAACGAGTGGTTTCTGGAAATAAACTGGTTCAATTTCCCATTAAGTCGTGAATCTGGTTTTCTATTAACGAAGAGTGCTGCGGATACTTCATATTGACAATTAGATAAAGGTCCAATCCAATCATGAAGTCGGGATAAAAGAATTCTTAATGGAAAATGTGAGATATTCTTCCAATAATTATTGAATATTCGGAACAGGATGGCCTGTAAATAACCGGCAGCTTCATACTCTTAATACGTGCCCAATATAACAGCAAAAGTTAAAGATGTGTACCTAAGATGTTACTTGTCGGTATGTGGAATTTTGTGGGACTAATTTCATGAATGCCAAGGAAATATGGAGCAGGAAGTAGAGATAAGTGTGCGCTATTCAAATTTCAGTTTGTGTTGGTTGATTGATAGTTCTGCACGTTAAGAAGGTTAGGTTTTTAAAGTTGAGCGTAGTTTAGGTTTAGTTAGTTTAACATAAAGTAAACAAGGAATATTCTTCAATAATTTGAAAGAATACTGAATAACTTTTCAAGGGAGCTGGTTATATGTATTTCCCGACGAGAATTCTACATTCCCAATCCAACAGTGAATGATAGAAATCGTCAAGTCACCCCGACTCAAAATCTGAATACAGCTGTTTCGATCTTATTAGATATCATAAGTGTAGCTTGTTTGACTCTAAGTGAATTAACAAATTTCTAATTGTTCCCCAATACAAATCGTGACCTAGCTACTATCTGGATAACAACCCAGAGCGCCCTCCATCAAGGATATTGCAAATTAACAATTTGCCGCCTAGATCAAAAATGCAGAATCCAGTCGTGAGAATACATAACTTACTGACATGAAATGTCTACTATGCAACTGTGGCGTATGTGGTCCCAAATTGTTGGTTGAAAGATGTATATATATATATATATATATATATATATATATATATATATATAAATATATATATATATATATATATATATATATATAAATATATATTCGAATTGTTGTGTCCAGTGAAATATTTCTCATCATATAAAAAACGTCTACTTTTTAAAAAAATCGAGTTTTTTAAGATACAACAAGCCTGTTATTGATAAAAATTATCAAAAAATTATATATATATATATATATATATATATATATATATATATATATATATATATATATAACTTAAGAACCTACAAAACATTAGTTTCTATGATATATGTCGTGTGTCCTGTGGGATGTGATGTATGTTGCAGCACAATGATAATTCTTATTTTTATTTTATATTCTGATGTTAATATTATAATAATTGTTCTGACAAACTGATGGAAGTATCCTCGTCAATCCGTAAAATGTAATCTATCTTTTCCACCTTTTATGTCACTGCGGTGGGATGTTTTAAATTAACGAGTTAGGATACTTATTGTTGGATGACAGAGTAGTATAGGTCATTTGCAGCGACAACGCTGTTTTTGAAATAAAAAAAAAATAAAACAAACTGGTGATTTTAAATTTTATTTGTGTTTGATCTATATATGTTAGATTGCTATCCTGGCAAGGTATCTCGTATATAACATGAGATTTGTCTAATAGTTTTGTTTTATCTTTCAGTTGTGTAAATAATAAGCTCATTGGTTTGACTTGTTTGAGAGCTCTAATGGTGTTCTGATTCTGTCAAATCACATACGATATTTTGGGAGTCAATGCTCTGATTTGTGATATTTTACCTTAGTTGTTCTATGTTAGAATAAATTAAATTATGATTGTTAACCTCACATATATGGTAAGTTGATATTCTTCAGGATTCTATGTAGTATTGATACATTTTTGCTACCATATTTTAGAGTGACTGAAGAAGGAATAAAGCAATT
Organism: Cynegetis impunctata; assembly: GCA_030704885.1. Classification (NCBI taxonomy): domain Eukaryota; kingdom Metazoa; phylum Arthropoda; class Insecta; order Coleoptera; family Coccinellidae; genus Cynegetis; species Cynegetis impunctata. The sequence continues at coordinate 20,841 of JARQZK010002374.1, read as the reverse complement.
CCGAAAGCTCTCACCGTATAAAGAGTATTTCTTATGTATCATACACCAAAACAACCACAAAAATTGTACCCAGTCCGGGAGGTGTGAAACGGAGATAAAAACCACTCCCGCGCCTTACTGTTGATCTTTGATACTGTAGCATAATAGTCTATTTTCAGAGAAAACAATAAAATCCTTAAAATATAATTAACTATTGACCAAATGAAAGCATGAATTTTTCACCCAAATTTGACATTTTAAAATAAATTATAACTTAATTCGTTGTTTCAGTAATAACTTACCCTTGATAAATTTATTCTATTCAGTTTTTTAAAGGTTATGATAAGAAAATATAATCATGTTGCCTCTATTATAAATTGAGAGGGTTTAAATAAAGAAATATTCTTGAAATTCCACATAAACTGATTGGATGAATTTTCAGTGTATCAACAAAAGATCCAAAGAATCTTTTCTGATTAAAATGAAAATCACAAATTTTCCTTGTTTCCTTTGTTACTGTAATTTGGTTTGCACGAGTTGAATATTATAACACGCAAAACAGCCCGCCCCCGAGAGGTTTCCAGAAATGAAGCATCCCGATTTCCCATTACAATAGGATCTAGTTACCTATTAATGGTGTATGCTGCTGATACTTCATAATGACGATATTAGTTGGACGTAAATCAGCCTTCGCTGGAAGCGAGTGTGGTCGCATTGAGATAATACCGATATATACACGGGTCGTTTAACGATTTCTGATCGCTTTTATCATAGTTTAACGGTTGATGAAGGTACATGGAGGGTTTTACTTGAGTTCGGTTGAAATTCGTGTAACTATTTCTATCTATGGATGATATTTTCGAATTATACTGACATATTTTCAATAATAACCTTGTTGATGAAATGATATCAACATAGGAGAAAAAACTCTATCGCATCGAGCTGCATTAGAAAAGCAGGTTTTCAAAACGTATCTAGTTTTAAAAATTTATTCATTCTATTATAATTTTTCTTCCAAATCCGAAAAAACAAAAATTGCGCCCTCTATCGTGTAAACAATATGTATTTCCTTCTCGGAGGGGTCAACCCCCCAACCAATTTATATCGAAATAAATACCATCCAAGATATCATACGAAACTACCTAAATACAAAGTTTCAACACTATGGTCCCATAGTCCCATCTAATATGTCGTACGAAATTACATAGTCACAAACATTCAATCCTCCAAAGTTCGGCCCTTTATCATACAAATATTATTTATTTCTTCCCCCAGGGGGTCAACCCCTAACCAATTTGAACCAAAACCAATCCCATCTAAGATATCATTCTAAAATACCTGCTAACAAACTTTCAACCCTATTACTCCAAAATTGCGAGCTTTATCGTGTAAACAAGATTTAGTTTTTCCCCCAGGGAGTCAACCCCCCAACCAATTTAAACCAAAAACAATCCCATTCAAGATATCATACGATACTACCTATTTACTAACTCTCAACCCTATTACTACAAAATTGCGCCATTTATCCTGTAAACAAGATTTATTTCCCCCCAGAGAGGCAACCCCACCAATTCGAACCAAAGAAAATCTTATCCAAGATATCATACGAAACTACCTAGTTACCAACTTTCAACCCTATTGCTTAAAAATTGCGCCGTTTACCGTGTAAACAACGCTAAAATACATAAGCTGTTACATACAGACATACAAACATATTATAAAGTATAAACTTTAAAATAAAAACACTTGGCTTATGTTTCACAATATAAAAAATATTTAGATACTATATTTAGCAGTAACGAAAAGTCGACATGTTTCGAGTTATGAACTCATTATCAAGACTGACTACAGGAGAGTATTGCATCCTAATTTATAAAACAGACAAAAGCAAAGGTGATACCTGAAAATCAATTTGTTCGTTTACAAGGGGTAATTGACTGTTATGGGCGGAACTTATTTCGAGAATTTCAAGAAGGTCAAGGCGTTTACCCTTGTTACCTGAATGTAACAATTTGGTTTTGTTGAAATCCAGGAAGTGATTGAATTTTATACAATGTTCAGAGAAGCCAGTGGTATTTTTGTTTTGTAAAATTGACTTTTTATGTTCTTCAACACGAATATTTATATTCCTTCCTGTCTGTCCAATATAGAAAGCAGGACATTCGTCGCAAAATATTTTATAAATACCACTGTTTTCTCCGATGTTAGATTTTTCTTTATTATTGACCAAGAATGACTTCAAGTTTCTTTTATTTGTACAAATTGTTTTAACGTTATTTTTCGATAGTCTGTTACTAATTTTGCTACTCAAATTAGGCACATAATTTATTGGGAAGTATTTTTGTTCTTCATTAATAGTTTGTGTGGGGTATATTGAATGCAACAGATACTTTATTCGTTTTTTCCCAATGAGCTTGTCGATAAGACTTTCATTGTAACCGTTATTGATGGCTAATAATTTAATTGTATTAACTTCAGTTTGAAAATTTGTTTCCGATAATGGAATCGTGAACAACCTATGTATGAACGAATGAAAACCACTGAGTTTTATTTTAATGTGTTGGTTACTGTCGCTGTGAATTAAAGTATCTGTGAAGGTTGGTTTTCTATAAATGTTGAAAGTAGGAGAATTCAAATTCCTAGCAATCTGAACGTCTAAGAAATTCAATTTTCAAAATTTATAATGTTTCACCAAGTGATGTGCGAGAATTCAAACTCAGTTAAACATATTATATATATATATCTATATATATATATATAATATATATATATATATTTAATAAGTTAGAAAGAAAAACACAACTCTCACAACTCCAAAGGGTTTGAATGTTTATTCAATTGCTACTAGTTTCGCGAAGTTATTTTCTTCGCATCCTCAGGCAACAGATGGAGTGGACCACAGGGGTCAAGCTTAAGACATGTCAAACTTTTTCCTCGTGTCAAAATCAAAAATGCACAATATGAATGGAATCTTTGGACTGATACAATACTTGGTCATTTAAATATAAAATAAATAAAATTAATAAATATAAGCATATACAATATACAAATAATAATGACATTCACAAAAATTTTGTTTTTTTGTGAATGTCATTATTATTTGTATATTGTATATATATATATATATATATAATATATATATATATATATATATATATATATAATATATATATAATATATATATATATATATATATATATATATATATATTATATATATATATATATATATATATATATATTATATAAACATATATATATATATATATATATATATATATATATGAAATTGAGTTTCTGGTGCCAAGCATCATAAAAAGTCATGAAACGAAAAACTATCTTGGTCCTAGGTCCAATTTTGCTAATCGTACCCATTTTAATAAGCAGTTCTAAAAACTAGATTTGTATATACAGGGTGTACCAATCTTACGACAAACTTCGGTATATTCAAGAGATATCAGAAAAAATTATCAACAAAAATAGTAGATGTTTTTAAGGTCCATATTTTGAAATTATTTCGAACTCTACAGACTGTTGCTTAATTTCGTTACAAACTAAAGATATGATTTCTTAAATGAGAACCCCTGTATATTATACCGAATTCGGATTGCTAACATTTTTTTGAAGCTTTTGATATAAGGTTTTGCTATGTTATACAGAGTCCTTCAAAAGTTATGGGCACGTTTATGTGAAAATCGTAGGTAAATCAACGCTCTGTAGCTTATTGTTGGTTGAAGAAAAAAAATTTCTTTTTCCGAACGGAGTTTCATAATGTGATGCAATATCTCCGTATTATATCAAATTTTAATTAATTTTCATTTTGTATACAGGATTTACGGAAACTCGAACCTTTCATTTTCTCTCTAGTTTCAAATGGAACACCCTGTATTTTATAGCACAAATAGAATCTTCTATTATGTAACTTTGATTTTGGTCAAGCATAGTTATTTTATAATATTTATTGTAAACCATAACTATTAACCTATTATGTGAAAGCTATAAACCTTGAATGTAAAAAACATCCTAAATAATAATAAATTCTAATAAACAATTTATTCTGAACAAATCAAGTCACCAGAAGTATCATCCTTACCGTAATATTAAACTAAATGTTCAAAGTGTTCATCGTTAACATCAATATCAACGCTAACTGAGAAAATGTAATGGTTTTCAGCATTTCATTGATGTTAACGGTGCACACTTTGAACATTTAGTTTAATATTACGGTAAGAATTATACTTTTGGTGACTTGTTTTGTTAAGAATAAATTGTTTATTAAAATTTATTATTATTTGGAAGTTTTTGTTTGCTTTCACATATAAGGTTAATAATTATGGTTTACAATAAATATCACAAAATAACTCTGTTTTTATTGACTTTGGGTGAAGGAAATGCTTGACAAAAATTGAAGTTACATAATAAAAGATTCTATTTGTGCTATAAAATACAGGGTGTTCCAATTGAAATAAGAGAGAAAATGAAAGGTTCGTGTTTCCGTCCACCCTGTATACAAAATGAAAAATAATTAAAATTTATTATAATACGGAGATATTGCATCATATAGCGAAACTCTGTTAGGCAAAATAAAATTTTTTTCTTCAACGCACAATAAGCTACAGAGCGTTGATTTACCTACACTTTTCGTATAAACGTGTCCATATCTTTTGAAGTACTCTGTATAACATAGCAAAACCTTATATCAAAAGCTTCGAAAATATGTGAGTAATTCGAATTCGGTATAATATACAGGGGTTCTCATTTAAAAAACCATATGTTCAGTTTGTAACGGAGTTATGCAACACTCTGTATAGTTCAAGATAATTTCAAAATATGGACCTTAAAGACATCTATTATTTTTGTAAAGAACATTTTTTGATATCTCTTAATATAACCCATATACCGAAGTTTCTCGTGAGATTGGTACACCCTATACATATACATATATATATATATATATATATATATTATATATATATATATATATATATATATATATATAATATATATATCTATATATATGCAATTGTAACTGATGAAGATGGAAACTCCATTGAAACGTTCTGGTAATTTTTAATTTTGATATGTAATGCTTTGAAATAAACCTGTTATACAATAATTGATATTTCTTGGAATATATACAATAAACAGGTAAAAATCAAGAATTTAAATATATATATATATATATATATATATATATAATATATATATATATATATATATGTAATATATATGTTATATATGTATATATGTATATATGTATATACTGATATATTTATATGTATTATGTATATATGTATATATGTATATATGTATATATGTATATATGTATATATGTATATATATATATATATATATATATATATATATATGTTTATATGTATACATACATACATGAATCACTTCGTTCAGTACGAAAGAACACTAGTATAGTATTGTATTTATAGCGCAAAAAAGGTCTGTCAAAATTATGTTCGGTATAAGATACGGAGGGTCATGTAGAGAAGCTTTCTGACGGATTAGCATATTAAAAATAGTTGGTTTGTACAAATATGAATGTTTGAAATTCATATTCAAAAATGCAGATGTGTTTGAACAGATCTAACTGTGGCCGAAAAAGGAGCTCACTATGCATGCGTGATATTGTATCTAGAATAGAAAGCCAAACAAGATTAAGGGGCTCAATATTATAGAATTTATAAAGAGCGGTCCGTCAACTGTTGATGGGTATGATGGCGCTATATAGTTTGAGTCAGCAATTCTCAACCTGTGTGACGCACCCAATTAAAACGAAATTTAAAAATTATTAGTGACTTCCCTGGGTATGTCTTGCAGATCTAAGTTTTTCGAAGGAATGCTTAATATTAGAATCAAACACTTCTATATTTAGCTGACATCTATATTTTGTCTTCAAAGAAGCCTCATCAGAAAATCCGGTTTTACAATAATGTAAGATGTGAAAAATGGTAATATAAGGCGAAATGTCCTTGCTGGTAGTGCAGCAAACTTATCATATACTTCTGCCAAAATTCGAGGAATATTACTAAATTGTCTTTTGGTTTCTTCCTCTACAATTGAGAGTACTTCGAGAATATTATGAAATGGATCCCTAACCCTTTCGTAACATGTACTTTGTTAGGTTTAAAATTAAGGTCGTACCTTAGGTTTAGAACCGAAAAACTCAAAACACATTATTATTGTATACATTTTATTGCATGCGATGATAATTATGATTTAAAAATCCAGGAAGGTTGAAAAATGCTGGTTTGAGTGAATGTATGAACTATATGAGTGAATATTTCGCAATAAGCATGTTTCTCACTACATTTTAATCAAATTGTTTGTACTCTGTATCTATCTATATATATTTTGCTGTGTATAATAGTTTCCTGAAACACTTATATATAGGCTTCCCATATATTTGGTGGGTGAATCCGGGACACATTAATATTGCACATAATCGACTTACCGCATGGGGTATTCCATAGATCGTGGTCATCCCATGGAAAATTTTTAAAACATCGGTATCAAAATGCTGAGTTTTAAGCATTTTTTCAAGCCTCGCAAGTGACAGGAGGAGGGAATTTGAAACACTCAATTTTCTGAAAGTGAAGAAGGAATTTTTTCTACTTAAAAATGAATATTCTTTCCTTTTTAATGAAGAGAAAGAAGTGTTAATGAAAAAAAAATTGAAATACTTCATAAAATTATTGAATTGATAAGTGTTTTATTTTTTTGTAAAACTATAACTTTTTGTCTAGCTGCAAAAAACATTATGAGAATTTTTTTTCGTCAAACTTAAAACAATTAATTAATAGGTTGATAATGTTAATCTTTGCTTTCAAAATAAAGCGCACACGTCCATCTGTCCGATAAAGTGATAGTGTACACCTCTCCACTAGGTAGCGCTCACCCTTCTCATAGTCCTGTTGTTATAATAAAACTGTCTACAGCCATTATTCATCATTCTTTCCATCTTACACCCGTTTTCCGGGACATCGATAAAACTAGGCGGGACACCGGGACAATTGCAAGATACCGGGACAACAGCAAGATACCGGGAAAGAAGAAAAATACCGGGACAAGAGCAAGATACCGGGACAAGAGCAAGATACCGGGACTGTCCAGGCCAAACCGGGACGTATAGCAAGCCTACTTATCTTATTATCGTTATATTGGTCAATGAATCAAGCTGTATTCCGTTTTCCCATTCCTTTTGACGCTATCTGAATGTAATATAAGATATTGAACAGTCTTCAGTCCAAATAATTTATTCCCTTATTTCCACGAATTTGGATGCCGTCCGCGTTCGAAATTTTCAATGAATGTGCTTTCTATATGGTTATCGAATTTCCGTTCGAATGCACACAAGTTCGGCAAAGTCACGCCCATGTATAATCTCTCATTTTCACTAGACGGCCTAGATCCTACGGCAAATAGTCCGAGCTCAAGTCGATTCCCAATATCGCAGCTTTATAGGCATCACGGTTACTGAAGTTCGGTTAATTAAAATACGTAGAGGAGGAAATCGCAAACAGAGGAACTGTGTATCTGGGAAGCCGATGCCTCTAGAATCCGACCTAAATCAAATGAATCCGGTTCGGTATTACCAGACGATCTCGCGGTCTGTGGAGAAGATTTGTCGAAATAATATTGAAAAACTCAACTTCGTCTATAGTAATTAAAACTCAATTGGATGTTTTTCCAACCTTTGAAAACACCTTAACTCAGCTTTTCTCAACCTTTAAGGATTCGCGGCCCAATTTTCCATCAGAATTTGTATCTTGCCCCTCCATGTAATAAAATGAAAACATTATTGATGTATTTGGAGATTTTCGGTCAGTTTGTCAATTTTTTTAAATAATATTAGTTTTTCTTCTATATGCTACAACCTGAAGTATTTTTTTGTATGTGAGTGTGTACTGTCCTTTCAGACACTTAATCATAATAGTTTCCCTCAGATAAGATCTTTTTAAGCTATTGCATAGCTTTTATCGCGAACTTTGAGCAGGGCACCGAATCAAGAAATTCCGTAACGAAAATAAAACCTAACACCCCCCACTCCGCCTACCATGTAGCTCGGCAGAGCGTTCGCTTAACGTGTATGTATGGTACGTCTGTACGAAGCTCGCACGAATCGAGACGAACTGCTCCGAAATCGGACGAATACGTAAGCAGCTATTTGTGAGAAAGTATATTGGTATATAGGTATCTATCATATCTTTATAATGCACACTCACTGCATGTGCGCCCCGTAAGTATACATGTAGGTATATAAGCCTCCTCCTCAATAATATTATGTGTATCACTAATATATTATATTGAATAGTCAGCATTCAGCATATTCATATTAATCAAAATCATATTATTTTATGCACCTACCTTCCTTTCAACCTACATTATATAATGGTATTTACATTTACTGCATTTCATTCATTTCAAGATTTGTGGCAACGCTGCGGAGGCTTAGAAAGGTATATTCTCAACGTTCATTATGCCTGCCACAGAAAAGCAAACAACGGTGCGAATACTGCCAATGAATACTTCATTGCAATAGAAAAGCAAAACACACGTGAATGACAACACCGATGGAGCCAGAGTCTCATACAATGTCGACCAATCACAACTATAGAATTTCGGGTAAAATCGAGTGAATGCGTTGGAAAGCATTAATTTAATCGTAGTGACTAATGGCCGAAAATAGCTTGTTTACTTATATTGCTCGCGTATTGTTTAAAATGAGTTTGGTTACTGAAGTTAATTAAAAAAATTTCAATGGTGTTTTAGTGAAATATTTGTTATCCCATAACTTTAGTGCACTAAGTTATGAGGATAAAGTTTTGATAAAAATATTGCGACCTACCCCTGAATTAAACAATTTGGTGCATCGTAACAGACAACAAAACCGCGGTTTTAATACAAGCAATTATGAGAGACATCCTTGCCTAACCTGATCACAGGTAAAAAATAAATTATTTTGTTGGCAGTGTTTACTTTTTACAAGGGAAAAGTCTCTTTTTGGGGCCGCTTAGGATTTGAGGATTTAATTTTATAGTTGAAAGTGAGGAATTTTTCACCGATAAAGTAACTTTAAATACCGCACGCGGATTAATATCTTACTTACAAGATAAGGAATCTATATATTTTTTAAACATCTTTAAATTAATTTTTGAACAAACAGAAATAGTATTTCAAATCTTACAGCACAAGTTTTCAGATGTAATTTACTCACGAAATCGGCTCAACTTTCTTTTGGAAAAAATTTCAGAATTTCGTGCAGAAATTTATTTTAAAAAACTATTTTCTGTATTTCAAACTACTGATAATACGACTCAATTTAGCCCAAAACGAAAGAAATTCAGTTACGCAGATATGGAGCTTCACTATAAGCAAATATTTTATGAAATTTTGGATACTATTAGTGGTCAAATAGAAATAAGGTTCTCTGATTTGAAAGAACTGCATTTCTTCGACTTACTCAATAAAAATTTGTTTACTGGATTTTCGGCTAATTTTCCAGATAACCTTTTGGAAAATTTATGTTAAAAATACACTTTTTTGATAAGGTGGCCATAAAAAGTGAACTGTGTGTTGTTTATAATGACAATGAAATTTTGGGCCAAAATGAAAATCATGTGAGGACTATTAAATACCTTTTTGATAATGATTTGAATCAAGATTTACCCCAAGTTTATAAACTCTTATGTCTAATTGTTTCTATCCCGGTGACATCGGCTTCCGTAGAGCGCTCGTTTTCCACTCTTAAGAGAATTAAAACTTATTTACGAAATTCAATGAGCCAGGATCGTTTGAAAAATATTAGTTTGTTGTCTATTGAAAAGGAATTGGTGAAACTTTTGGCGAAAGACAAAAAATTTTATGAGGATGTTATAGATCATTTTGCTAACGTTAAAGATCGCAGAATCCCGCTAATCTCCAAAAACATATAATAACTTTTTATTTGCTCTCACCAGCTGTTAACAGATTCGTTAACTAGGTAGGTAGGTACCTATTTTTTGAAAGAAAAAAAAATTGATGAATAGATGAATTGATTAATTGGCTGAGAAGAGTTTTTGTGAATATTGTAAATAGGAGTATGTCTCAAGGTAGACACTCGAAAGTGAAAACAAATCAATAGCTTAGGGTGCTTGTTTTACTTTTATTTTCTTTAAATTATAAGGCGGTTGACCTTGAAATCCTAAAAATTTTCGCATATGGTGTATTTTTTAACACCTCTTGTAGCCTCCTTAAACCAAAACCTCACGAGCCGCCAATGATGTATACATAGGTGTACCTATGTACTAGGTGGGCCAAAAGAAATCACCCTATTGGAAGATGCTCTTATTTTTGCAAATGGCGGCCAATGTCAAATCTGTTTTGACATTTGTGAAATAGACAGATGTAGAATACAAGTGAACAAGCCATGGAGCGATACCCTCCCCAAAAACGCGGAATAATCGTGTCTATTTTTTTGTGTAACAATTCGTCTGTGGTGTTGGCGCAGCGCGAATTCCGTCGCCGATTTCCCGGTTTTCCGGCACCGACTGCGCAAACACTGTGCCGTTTGACCACCAACCTTGAAGAGTATGGGACCACACGAGACGCTGCCAAGAGTGGCCGGCCCCGGAGCGCCCGTTCTGCCGAGAATATCGCCGCTGTTGCCGAGGATATCGAGCTATCGCCAAAAACATCGATCAGACGACGTGCCTCGTAATTAGGCATAGCCGGTCGCTCCTAAGGCGAATTTTGGTCAAAGACCTGCGCATGTTCCCGCACAACAGTCCAGTCCGTGCATCTGCTGCTGCTTGTCGACCGCCAAACGAGTGTAACCTCACGCCAAGCCATCTTAATTCCGAGGACGAAGTGGACGATTTTTCGACCAAATTATAAATGAGCGTTGAGCTCACATTTCCACCTCAGCGGCGTACGTGAACAAAGCAAAACTATCGCTTCTGAGGCACCGAAAAATCCACGAATGATTGCACAGGGAGCCATTAAACCCCCTCAAAGTGACTGCATAGTGCACTGTTCACGCTGGAAAGAGTCATCGGGCCATTTTTTTTGAGACGCCGCTGGTCAAACGACAACAATGACGGTGCGCGCCTATAGGGCCATGTTAACCTGTGTTTTTCTGCCGCAGTTGACGACAATTAGGACTGGAGGCACATTGTCGGTTCCAACAGAACGGAGCAACGGCACACACTGCGAGAGCCAGAACCGATATTCTGAAGGCGGCGTTCCCGGGTCGCCTCATCTCTCCTTTTGGCGATTTGCACTGGCCCGACAATATCGCCCGATTTAAACCGTTCCAGATTTTTTTTTGTGGCGGCTTTTAATAAGTTCCTGTGTTTACGTGGAACAAACCCGAGACCTTCGGAAGCCCTCAAGGACAACATTCGTACGAGTGCGAGAATCTGTTCGCCCAAAGATCTCGCCGAAGTGAAATGAATAATGCCACAAAACGAGCCCCGTATAGCAATCAATTGTGACGGCGCCCATTTGGCCGATATTCATCTTGTCGACTTGACCAATAAAATTCTAAAGGTTCAAGTAAACATAATCAAAAAACAGAATCGAAGTCTTTCATTTAGAAAAAAGATGAGAGCCCAACAACATCGCGGATGACTCCTTTTGCCCACGACTTGTACAACAGTGAATAGAATATATAACAACATATATATATATATATATATATATATATATATATATATATATATATATATATATATATATAATATTGCACACGTTAGCGATGTTTATGTTAGGCGCTCATTTGTTGTAGATATTTCTGCGTGATTATGCAAACTTATAAATGGCCTACACATAGTCATGGTAGGAATTTACATTTCTCCGATTCCAAAATTGGACGAAGATATATGATATGTTCTTATTTCAGTTACCACAAACCTGTAGTTTCAATGATAAAAATTCCTGAATAACCTACATGTATTGTAAGATAATAAAAATATTTTAAACGATATTAACTTCTCATTTATTCGATAAAAGAAACAAATTTGTTTTCTTATCGGTCACCACGCTCAAAAATTGTGAATTTATATCACAGAAAAGACTTGAATTGATATCAAAGAAAAAGAAAAAAAATACTGCATATATAAAAAATAAATAAATAATTATAATCGCATTAGTTGATAAAAAATGCTATGTAATAGCTTTACCGTGGCAGTCAACGAGTGCCACACGTTTTTACTTATGCTTTTCCCCCTCTCGCAGCTATAATTTTTTACCTTAAGTCGCGCACAAGTGCTTTGTTTTCTATGTGAATGTATGGTAGACGATATCAAATTTTGTTTAAATGTAAATATACTTAATTAACTGAAGATACACAACGTTTGGATCATTTATTTCTGACCATTTTCAAGTGTATACTGATAACGGTGAGATCGAGATCTTCATAATGGTTTGGATTTGCAAGCCACTCTCGAAAATCCTCAAAAACTTGAAATTTCAACATCAAAATTACAGTGACGAAGTATATCAATTTAAACCCACAGTGTGCACTTTCCTTAAATGAACTCAATCGACATGCTGAATTTCAACCGTAAATTCAATTAGCAGAGTTGTGCAAAAGCTTGAAAACCTCGAAAATATTAAATCGCCAAATTAAAATGCCGACGGTTAAGGAAAATGTATGAAACCACCATAAAATAAATTTCAACCGTCTAACTCTAACTGAATGAGCTGTAGACGAGTGACCTTCAAAAAATGGCGGCAATTGGAGAGAAACGGGGGCCGGATTACATCGCCACACGACAGTACAGCAGCAAGGTCGGTGTTGCCACGTTGTTATATGAATATAAATGCCGTTCTGAATAAGATGCATATGAATTTTACAAAGATGTTTGATTTGACAAAAGTTAGGTTATATTATTGATTCTCATAATTTTAATAATAGAAGGAAACGTCCGAGCAACTATTTCTATATGCAAATTGCTGTACTGAATAAGATACAACTGTGAAAAATATTAGTATGGAAATAAAACTCTAATTCATGGAAAATCATAGCCAATTACTAATACAGATAAATGTAACAATTGGCCTAAAAACTTTCAAGTCCTCCTATTAAGAAAGACGATGTATTGTTGTCCACATAATAAACAGAATGAATAAAAGCAAGTAATGTGATGCACCGAACCAGAATATGTGTTCAAAAAATGGGGTATTAATAATATTGTAATTGAAATATGAAAGAAATCATAAATTCAATCTTATAATGGAAATTAGAACCTGATATTGTTAACTGGAAATTACCATATAACCTTCACAACTTTCAAGTAATGCTGGTGAAAAACAATGAACAGAATAAGTAAAGGCAAGTAGTCTGAAGCATGGAACCAGAATATGTGTT
>JARQZK010002374.1:0-2500 GCA_030704885.1 Cynegetis impunctata | reverse complement strand
GCAATATGAAATTTCTTTTACATTTATTGATTTGAAAAAATTGAATAAAACAGGCTGCTTTGTATATGCTATTCAGTCTAATATTAATATTCAAAATTCTTAATCATTAGATCGTAAGGGGAAACCAAAGAAACCTTTACCTACGTAATTTTGAAAATAATAATAATCAATACTAACTATTTATCAACACAAAAGAGAATTAGTTATGGAAAACATTAAAGAAGTGGTAGTAGAATATCGGAATAGTACGCTTAAATGGAAGCAAGACGTTGACACGTGTTTTCGGACTCTTTTGTCCTCATCAGAACGAGCGTAGCTAATAGTAATGGATTGAAAAATTTGGAGATAAAAATTAGTTTTAAATAAATAAAATCCTCTTGTTATGGAGAGGAAAATCACTATATTTGTGGTTTAAGTGTTTGAACTCTCGGTATGGGAGATTTGGTTTCAAACTTTTGCACACGGAGGCGGATTAAATTCCATCCGAGAGCATCCTCAGAAAAGTTATAAATTAATATTAAAAAGAAAATTTAGTTTTGGGAATTAAATAATTAAACAAGTAAAGCAAAAATTATCGTATAGTTCGTATGTTATATTAATATAGACTGAATAGCATATACAAAGGCAGCCCTGTTTATTCAATTTTTTCCAAATCAATAAATGTTCAAAGAAATTTCATTTGCGAATTTGTCATGGTGAGGCGTCACTTTTTGATTAAAATCGAGGTTTTTTAAGATTCAACCAGCCTGTTATTGCTAATAATTATCAAAAAGATTAGAAAATAGATCACAGGCAACAACAATTCGAATAAATAATTAAATATTGCAAGCTGAAAATATGGCAATGATCCTAAACTCTAAGCTTGAGAGTTTTTAACTGTAAAGTACCTTTTTTTAAAAGATTTGAAAATTCTAAAATAAATAAAAAAATTTCATTAAAAACGGCTACTTCCATATAAAGAACTTATACCGAATAATTTTTCGCTTTTACTATGTTTAATATTCCCCAAAAACTAATTTTTCTTTTTTAATTGTTAATTTTTTACTCTTTTCTGAGATCTCTCGGATGGAATTAATCCTACCTCCGTGGCAAAGTTTGACCAAATCTCCATACCGGAGAGTTCAAAACCAATAAACCACAAATAAGTGATTTTTCTTCCATAACAGAGGATTGTTATTATAAAAAATTTCATTAAAAAACGGCTACTTCCATATAAACGACTATAAACGATAATTTTTTTGCTTTACTTGTTTAATATTCTTCCCAAAACTCTAATTTTCTTTTTTAATATTAATTTACTACTATATCTGAGATTCTCTCGGATGGGAATTAATCGCCTCCGTGGCAAAGTTTGACCAAATCTCCCATACCGGAAGTGAGTTCAAACAATAAACCACAAATAAGTGATTTTCTTCCATAACAGAGGATTTATTTATTAAACTATTTTCATCTCCAAATTTTTCAATCCATACTTAGCTACGCCTTCTGATGGGGACCAATAGAGTCCGACACACGTGTCAACGGCTGCTTCCATTTAAGCCGTATACTATTTCCGATAATTCATCTCCACTTCTTTAATATGTTTTCCCATAACTAATTTCTTTGTTGTTAGATAAATAGTACCTATATTATTTATTATTTTCAAACATTACGTACGTAAAGGTTCTTTGGTTTCCCTTACGATCTATATGATAAGAATTTTGAACTATTAATATTAGACTGAATAGCATATACAAAGCAGCCCTGTTTTATTCAAAGTTTTTTCAAATCAATAAACTGTCAAAGAAATTTCATTTGTCGAATGTCATGTGAGGCGTCAACTTTTTGATAAAATCGAGTTTTTTTAAGATTCAACCAGCCTGTTATGCTTAATAATTATCAAAAGATTAAAAATAGATCACACGGCAACAACAATTCGAATAAATCTAGTATATATATATAAATATATAATATATATATATATATATATATTATATTATAAATAGTATATATATAGTGTATATACTTATATATTATATATAATATATATAATAAATATATATATATATATATATATATATATATATATATGAATTATATATATATATATATTATATATCATATAGATCTGCTTATGTAGTAATGTGAACTAAGCAATATGAAATGCAATGAACATAAATATATCTCGATGACTATTCATAATAAGTCATCACCAGGAATATGAACCAAAGCTAACGAGCATCTAGCAGCTATGATATACTTTTGTTTCTACCAGGTAACAAACAAAATATAACCCAACAAATAACACAGATATTCGTCTTACTAGTTGAAACAAAATTTTATGTTTCATGACTTAATTTAACCTATTCAAAACTGAGGAAATTAAACTATTTAGTATCTTCTCGTTCTTAATTCATTTATAAATCATACTAACAATTTTATTATTCGAAATACGATGTTTTGGAAAATAGAAATTAAAAGTATGTACTTGTCAATGTATTAAAACATAATTTGATTTATC
>JARQZK010002373.1:45000-84822 GCA_030704885.1 Cynegetis impunctata | reverse complement strand
AAAATAAAACCTAATAGTCAATATTTATAACATTTTATTCTGTAGAAATTCCAAACACAATTTTCCACAATTTTCAGTGTTATAGGTCTGATATTGATCTCTATTATATAGTATTTTAACGTTCAAGTAATCGCCAACTCATTCGGTGGCTTCAAATTACCAAACTATCAAAATATTCTGCAATATTTTCGTTTTTTGTGTAAGCTGTCCAATGGCTACCAGGTCCCTGTGAAGAATCCAAGTTGACCACCCCACATTCCTTTTTCCACGATTTTTTTTTGGTAAATTATCAACGCATAAATACACCTGACAGTAAGGTTATATTTTTCGCATAATTTTCAATCTCATAATCGTATAGAGCTCTATTGGGCAGGCTAGTTTAATAGTTTTTTTTTGTTTTTTTAAGTAAAGTCCATATCCTCGTTTAGATTTTCTCACGTAGAACCCTTTACCCTATAGATTCCATAGCTTGTTATGGCGATGTTCCTCTTCCCAACTTTTTAGTAGCATTTTTAGCGTCAACTACGGTTTTGGCAACAGCGCTAACATCATCTCAACAACACTCCCCAAAGCAGATAGTCCAGCGAATATTGGAACTAAGGGTAGAAGACCCCTGATTTTAGTGATTATGATATCGAATGGAATAATTCTAGGTACTCGTATGTTTCTACGACCCCCCTGCTTTCTTGATTGCAAGCCTTGCTGCTTTAGTGCCTAATGGATCATGACTTTTTCAGATTTCCTTCAATACACTTCTCTTTTCAACATTTTGGCAACAGGGTTTAATAACACTCATTTTGACACGACTTTTTGAGACCCATTTCTAGTTTACGTTTAGCTTCATAATTCCTGTAACCATAAGAGCGTTAGATTTCTCTTTGAATTTTAGCGTCCTTTGACTTAAATCGTTCCCAAGCTTTATCTTCGAGAATATGATCAGCTTTATGTCTAACAGATAGATCTTTGCTTTTCGAGTAGGAAATGTCGTGTTCTTTTAAAGCTTCGTCGAGTTTATGCAATCCCCGGATCACCTCTACGAAGACGTTCTTTCTAACTTGGTACAGGTCACAATACGAATAACCTGGTAAATGTAACTCAATCGGTAATTTATTTATTAGTGTGTTGACAAGTCCGTCACCTATGAAAGTTAGCATGATAATGAAATGACTTCATTCAAGTCGAACAATATATGGAATCAGACATTTGAATTTAAAAAATTAGTCTGATACGCCCTGTAAATTTATGAATTATTTAATACGAAATGATAGAAACATATTGGCTGACACGTACATTCTACATAAATTTATTCATAACAGGAAATTTGAGATATTTGTACGCAATAATTATGCGAGACAACTCTTTTAAAATATAATAGTTTGAATATAACATCGCAATATTCGGCGATTGAAAAATGTATAACCCTACTTCGATGATATCATATAGGTTGTCTTTAGCCTGAAAATATAATTATTATAATTTGAATTTTTTAAATGAGCAGTGAACACGATGGACTCCTACTATAATAGGTTCGATCCTCGAGCTGGATTTTTTAATTTTGAAAAATTTTTTTTTAAAGCTTGGTAGTGTTGGACTTCTTTTTTAAGAGCAGTGAACATAGTGTTGAACTCCTAATATAGATATACTGGGTTCAATATACTACATTTAGTATGAATTTTTTTTTAAGATTGATAGTGTTGGACTTCTGATATAGAGGTTCAATCCTCGCGCAGGATTTTTTAATTAGAAACTTTTTTTAAGCTTGATAGTGTTGGACTTCTGATATAGAGGTTCGATTCTCGCGTTGGATTTTTTAATTTAACAATTTTTTTTTTAAAGCTTGGTAGTGTTGGACTTCTTTTTTAAGAGCAGTGAACATAGTGTTGAACTCCAAATATAGATATATTGGGTTCAATTCTACATTCAGTATGAATTTTTTTTTAAGATTGATAGTGTTGGACTTCTGATATAGAGGTTCAATCCTCGCGCAGGATTTTTTAATTTGAAATATTTTTTTTTTGAACTTGGTAGAGCAGTGAACTCCTAATATAGATATACTGGGTTCAATTCTGCATTCAGTATGAATTTTTTTTAAGCTTGATAGTGTTGGTCTTCTGATATAGAGGTTCGATACCTGCGTTAGATTTTTTAATTTGAATTTTTTTTTAACTTGGTAGAACCATGGACTCCTAATATAGAGGTTCAAACCCCGAGCTCGATTTCTTCAATTTTGAATTTTTTTTAAAATCAACTTATATTCCTGATCCGTGATCTGTAAGTCAGCTAACGAGAAATGAAATATTAAAATTTTGTATAAGTGTCTCAAGGACCCCCATGAAGACTCCATATATTTCTATATATCGAACTCAGTCGTCTGATCCTGCACGAAGACACCTGGAGGCCCCCATTTACAATTTCAGTCCTCTAGGCCCCCATGGTTATTCTCATAGCCTCGCGCATCCACCATCTTGGATTTGAAACATAGAACTGTCAAATGTCATTTTGGATCATAGATATCTTAAAGCATTGATCTGTCATACGTCATCCCATCTGTCATTCGTAACTGTCAAATGTAATCTTGAACCATAGATATCTTAGAGCATAGAACTGTCATCCTATGTGTCATTCGTAACTGTCAAATGTAATCTTGAACCATAAATATCTCAGAGCATAGAACTGTCATACGTCATCCCATCTGTCATTCGTTACGGTCAAATGTCATCTTGAACCATAGATATCTCAGAGCATAGAACTGTCATACGTCAAACATCTGTCATTCGTTACGGTCAAATGTCATCGTGAATCATAGATATCTTAGAGCATAGATCTGTCATACGTCATCCCATCTGTCATTCGTAACTGTCAAATGTCATCTTGAACCATAGATATCTTAGAGCATAGAACTGTCATACGTCATCCCATCTGTCATTCGTTACTGTCAAATGTCATCATGAACCATAGATATCTTAGAGCATAGAACTGTCATACGTCACCCCATCTGTCATTCGTTACGGTTAAATGTCATCTTGACCCATAGATATCTCAGAGCATAGAACTGTCATACGTCAAACATTCAAATTTGAATGCTATTGAAACGCCCTCTGTTGGCGAGATTCTGAATGATGAGAATATAATGATCTGTCATCTTGGAACGCCATCTGGTGGTCAGGTTCCTAATGACGATAATACAGTGATCTGTAAGAACGTGATCTGTAAGAACGCCCTCTGGTGGTCAGGTTCTTAATTACGATAATACAGTGGTCCGCCATCTTGAAACGCCATCTTGGAACGCCATCTGTTGGTCAGGTTCCAAATTACGATAATACCGTGGTCCTCCATCTTGAAACGCCATCTTGGAACGCCATCTGTTGGTCAAGTTCCAAATTACGATAATACTGTGGTCAGCCATCTTGAAACGCCATCTTGGAACGCCATCTGTTGGTCAAGTTCCAAAGTACGATAATACCGTGGTCCGCCATCTTGGAAAATGGCCGACGTTCGCAAAATGGCCGACTTCCCGTCCAGAGTTCGCGCATGCGCAGAAATGACATTGTTGTTTGAATTTCCCGCCACAAAATGGCCGACTTCCGGTGCAGAAGCCCCATAGTATATCTACTCATAGATATACCAAAAACGCGACAACGGCACTTAACAAACATCAGACACCAACGAAACACACTTTTAACTACGAAGAAGCGAAAATTTTGAGAATAGAACCCAAACAAAAACAAAGAGAATTCTGGGAAATATTATATATATACAATGGAACTTAGATAACATAGTTAATGACAGACATGACGTAAAACAACTAAGTCACACATATCTACCAATATTAGCGAGACCTAACACATAAGAAGAAAAAGAACATATTCAGTGACACGACAGTAACAAAGACAACACTGACATTGACACATGACCGAGAAAAGTCAAAAGACGTGAAAACTGCAGTTTGTCTTGAATGAAAATCATTTTATCATTTTAATAGGTATTTATAGACAGTTATTTGTGAAGAAATTTTGTACTACTTATTTATTATTATTACAGACAATATATATACACTTTTAATGCTGAAGAAGGAGGGAAGACCTCCGAAACGTCCGAACTATTTTGTTTTTTATTTCAATGTCAACACACACCTATAACAGCCAATAAATTCATGAATTGATATACTGGATAAAGATAGGTAATGAAGAAGTTATTTATTTATAAAAACCTATATATATATATATATATATATATATATATATATATATATAGATATATAAATATATATACATGTATATGTATATATATATATATATATATATTATAATATATATATATATATATATATATACATATATAGATATATACTATATATATATATATATATATATATATATATACATATATATATATATATATATATATATATATATATATAATATATATATATATATATATATATATATATATATATATATATAATATATATATATGTATATATTATATATTATATATATGTATATATATATACATATATATATATTATATATATATATATATATATATATATATATATATATATATATATATATATATATATATATATATATATATATATATATATATAACAACAAAGATATTAGTCGCGGGAAAATATTAAACAAGTAGAGCAGAATTATCGGTATAGCCCGCTTATATGGAAGCAGCAGTTGACACGTGTTTCGAACTCTTTGGCCCTCATCAGAATGGCGTAGCCAAGCATTGGATTGAAAACCTGGAGATGAAAATAGCAAAACAAACGAAATCCCCTGCTACGGAAGACAATCACACATTTGTGGCTTATTGTTTGAACTCTCCGGTTTGGGAGATTTGGTCAAACTTTGCCACGGAGGCGATTAATGCCATCCGCGAGATCTCAGACCGAGTAAATAAACAACAACAAAGAAATTAGTCGCGGGAAAATATTAAACAAGTGGAGCAGAATTATCGGTATAGCCCGCTTATATGGAAGCAGCCGTTGATGAGTCCGCAACACGTGTCAACGGCTGCTTCCATATAAGCGGGCTATACTGATAATTCTGCTCTACTTGTATATGTATATATATATATATATATATATATATTTTCATATATATATTTATATATATATATATATATATATATATATATTTTCATATATATATATATATATATATATATATATATAATATATATATATATATATATATATATATATATATATATATATATACTATATATATATATATATATATATATATATATATATATATATATATATATATATATATATATATTTATATATATATATTATATATATATATATATATATATATATATAATATATATATATATATATATATATATATATATATATATATATATATATATATATTAATAATATATATATAGCTCCGCCAGGAGGTTTGTTTGATTAGTTTCAAATAAATGTCCTAGTTCACTTCATTTTATTGCCACGATCGTGTATCGATAACACGAAGAATTCTGTTTTATATTCATTTGCTGCCTGTAAGGGGGAGATTGGAGCGCATGTTACTGGCGGTGTGTAAATGTTGCATTACATCGGAATGATGTGGCAACATAACTCTTGCTTAGCGAATATATTAACCACCTTCGGGTGTCAGGATGTACGAGTTGTCGTTGCCGAAATGTTTTCATCTATCTGTAAGATGTGGTTTATTTGTTTCCGACTGGAGGCGCTGTGTCATATTTATATGCCATAGAGTCACTGGAAAGAAAATATAAGGCTGTTAGAAATATTTGGTTGGTTATCACTTTCGATGGATGAATGATACTGATTGTGATAATCAACTTAATGTTTCTAACATACACCGTCCAAGGTATATGGAGGCATTTCAATGTTTCGTGAACTCGTATAACCAGCTCCGCTAGGAGGTTTGTTTGATTAGTTTCAATTAAATGTCCTAGTTCACTTCATTTTATTGCCACGAACGTGTATCGATAACAAGAAGAATTATGTTTGATATATATATATATATATATATATATATATATATATATATATATATATATATATATATAATATAATATATATATATATATATATATATATATATATATATCAGAGCTGTGCCAAAGCATTGTGCTTTGTGCTCGTGAAAGCACTCGGAGCCCTTTTGTGCTCCCGAGCACTGTGCTTCCGAGCCCTTTTCAAAAGCAGTGCTTAGTGCTTAGTAATTGAAGTCCTTCAACAAAAGGCTTTTTGCTTAGTAATCCCAAAAGTGCTCCCGAGCACTGAAGTGCTCCCAAGCACTTCTGCGGATTACTAAGCACTAAGCCCTGAGCCAAACTTGTCGTAACACGAATATGCGTATGCGGCGGCGCTATGATCGTGTGTTGATATCATTCCAGTGATAAACATCTCACGTTAGTGTTAAGTCAATAAAAAAATTATTTATAAAATACAACACACTTCCATCAAGTGCTCCTGTTGAAATACTGTTTTCATTTGCGTCTATAGTAAATGCACCAAGACGTCATGCTCTGAGTGACAGGAACTTCGAAAACTTAGTTTTATTAGAAGCTAATGGGGATGTCTGAATTTTTTTTATTTTGATGAGTTGTACACCATTACTTATATGTTACTTGTATGTGCATATGCATTGAATGAAAATTTTGGATTTTTTTATGGGCATGGAACTCAACTATCTAAATCGCATAGTTTTTTCAGTACCTATATTCTGATGAAATATGAATAATAAGCATGGGATTTTTAATATGAAATATTGAATCTTTCAATACTCTGTGCTTTCCATAAGGGTATCTCCTATTTGATATATTAATCATCACTTAGGTGATCAAATACTAATACTAAGATTCTACACAGGCGGTCCTTTATTATCCTATTTTCAATAAAATCTGTGTCATTTAGCTAATATCAATGTTCTTAGGTCACAGATTACAGAAGCATATCTTGTTTCTGTATTAATTAAATTTAAATGTATCTATGATCTTTATAAAATTGATCAAAACTGGAGCATGAGAATGCCTATGCTTATAGTTATTCATGTATCAAGGTAGTTATAAGGATGCTAACTACAGAGGGCAACAGATTTCAATCCCGAGGGACGTAAGTCCCCCTCCGTACAATGTACGATTTTTCTGAGAATTTAGTGAAATTCCAATTTTCAATTGGATCTTTCCCTGAACCTCTCTTCGAGCAAAACGAATCAAAAGAAATCTACTGAACCCCATTGAAAATTTTCTGCTCTTTTCAAATATCTCAATCAAATCCCAAAATTTTAATATACTTATTATATAATATCCGCTTGGAGGAAGTCCCATAATTTTCAAATGCGGACCTGGAATTTTCTGGAAATGTAAATATAAATCGGTCGACCTGTGGAAGTGAATCATACGTTCCAAATATCAACCGACTATGCTGGTTGGTTCAAAAGTTATGGGGAATTGAAATTTTTGGTGCATAAACTCGGTAATGGAATTGATTAGACCTATCATATATCGATTTTTTGGACTCGTCTAGGATAGCTCTAGCTCAGGTTGTCATAGGTATGTTCATTTACCAATGAAACACCCTGTATAGTTCTTTACCAGCTCATAGTGAGCATCGAATTTGTAACACCCTGTGCATATCTTCTCACCCGTCAATAATCTCATACTCATATACCAGCTTACAATTTCTTTACCGATTAAAATAACCTCAATTTCAACAATTCCAAAAAAGTACTTAGGGCTTAGTGCTCGAAATGTCAAATTACTTTCACGAGCATTTTGTAAAAATAAGTGCTTAGTGCTCGAGACCGGGAGCCTTTTTTTTCAAGTGCTTAGTGCTTAGTGCTCGAAGCACTATTCTTCAGTGCTCGTCACAGCTCTGATATATATATATATATATATATATATATATATATATATATATATATATATATATATATATATATATATATATATATATATATATATATATATATATATATATATATATGAATATATAGGAAGCAAAATTATGTGGTTTTCCCGCAACAAATTTTTTCTTTGTAGTATCTAACTATCTATCTATCATTCTACCTAGATAGGTAGAATGATAGATATATATATATATATATATATATATATATATATATCTATTCATCTATCTGCCGATATATCTCTATCTATCTAGATATTTATCTATCTTTATATATATATATATATATATATATATATATATATCTATATATATATATATATATATATATATATATATATATATATATATATATATATATATATATATATATATATATATATATATATATATATATATATATATATATATATCATTATATCTATCTATTATTCTATTTGACCCACCAAACGTTGTTTGAATTATTAAAATGGCTATTAAAAAATATGGGTTATTGATAGAAGGGTGAAAATTTAGAGTTGTATGTAGTTTTTAATGCAACATCATAAAAAAATAAAAATAAAAAGTTTTGTCCGAAAAATTTAGAAAAATGTTTGGAGTGGACTACCCTAATCACTCAGGAGTATGAAAAATATTATTACGACTTATTTTCAGACCGACTATTGTTATTAAATTCAAAAAAATGAAAATAACGATGGAAAAATAGGAGTTGATCGTAGAAGGGTAAATAATTGAGAGTAATGTGAATTTTTTCATTCTAAGTCATGACCAAATGAAAATGAAAATCTTCCAAAAACAATTGATAATAATAATAATAATGGTTTATCGATTCTGTGAGACATATTAAGTCAAAGATATACACACAAAGATTACATCATTCAAAAATTTTTTCACTGAAATTATAGCTGTAATAATCTTTCACATTATAGAAACATTCCTTTAATAGAAAGTTTTTGACAATCTTCTTTTTTTTTCTGAAGATTTTGAATACATCGTGGTAGATGATTAAAAATCTTAATACTCTGATGAAGTAGAGACATTTCAAACTTAGTAGTTTTATGAATGGGAAAATACAACTCATTCTTATTTCTGGTATCATGTGAATGAAAACTAGAAATTTTCACAATACTATCCTCATTTTCTTTCACATATATTACACATTCAAATATAAATAAAGCGGCCAAAGTGAGAATACTATTGTCTATGAAAAGGGGTCTGTAAGTGGACCGTCGATGACAATTGAACATTAAACGAACTATTCGTTTTTGAATGACGAATACTCTATTAACCTCTGAAGAATTACCCCATAGCAAAACATTGTAAGATAGGTGACAATATACTAAAGAATAGTAGACGTTAATAAGAGAATGTAGCGGAAGAGAACTTTTGACTCTACTTAACGCGTAATAGGAGCTGTTGAGTTTTTTACATAGGGCATCAATATGCGAATGCCATTTTAGACATCAATCAATGTGTATACCCAGAAACTTAACATGATTATTGGATGCGATAACCGTATCCAAATGCTGAACAATAAATTTTTCACTCTCAGAGCCAGATAACACTAAAACGAATGCATTCCGTTTTATTGACATTCATCTTAATTCTATTTTTGTGACACCACTCGATGAAACTTTACGTAATGAGCTCACATAGAGATCGCAATTCATCTAACGTCTCAGCTGAAACTGCTATAGAGGAATCATCGGCGAACAGTATCGAACAACGATCATCAACTCGAAAGGATGCGACTCTATTTTCGAGATAACTCCGAATCCAATCGTGAAAGATACCCCTGAATCCCAAGTTATAAAGCTTGTATAAAATAAATTGATGCGACAAACTATCGAATGCTCGTGATAAATCAAAAAACAAAGCAGCAACATGTGCGCCATGATCCAGGTGCTCATAGACGAATTCAACAAAATTCAACGCTCCAGTCTGAGTTGAGCGACCGGATCTAAAGCCGTGCTGAGCACTATCAAGAATCTGAAACTTATCAAGATATTTCATCATTCTGCTATATATTATTATCTTCTCGAATACTTTTGAGAATGTACTCAGGATAGCAATATGTCTGTAGTTCGAAACATCAGCCATATCATCTTTTTTGAAAATCGGAACAATGCAGGCCTTCTTGAGGAGGTTGGGAAATACCCCAGTGGTTTCTGATAGGTTTATAATATGTGCGAAATGAGTAATTATCTCATTAACTATCAGTCTCAAAATACGCGCAGAAACGAAATCGAGTGCAGAACCTTTTGTTTTTTTCAATAATTTGACAACATCGATCACCTCCTGTTCATGAACTGGATAAAAGAAAAAATTTTTATTCAAAATAGATGAAGTGGTACAGGAGTGGTTTAATGAATTCTTGAAATAACTGTAGAGCGAAGTCTCCGCGATTGTTGTGAAATAATCTACAAAGATTTCCGCAACTATTTCGGGATCACTATATGAAACGCCATCAACAGAAAGCGAGATAGACTTATGATCCTTCGTTTTCCTACTAGCGGTCGTGAATCCACCTAATTCCACATAAATACTTTCAATCTTGGCATCTGAGAATTTTCTGACACTGTTGATTAATTGATAAGCTTCATTGTTCGTTTCGTCAGTATACTATTTTTATCGATTAAAATAGATCCTCACTTTGAGAATAAAAACTGAAATGAATTTTTCAGAATTCGATTTCGATAAAACCAATTATGATATGAAATATAAAAAGCATCGGAAGGTAACATCAGGACTCCAAATTTCACGCTTCGGTCGGTAGAAAATAAAGCATTAAATAGATGATCATAAAAGAAATGAAAACGTACTTGGATGCCCACTAAGATTGTGATATCTTGTGTGTTGGAATTTTTAGTTACTCAACACTACCTCGGTTTTCTCCTTTCGAATATTATAGCTTTATGAATAAAAGTCATTTGTGAAATCTCCATTCAATGGAATTCCGAAACACAACACTAAATGCGTTTGAAAACTTAAGCAGTTCATTTGACAGAATATTGTTTGAAGAAAATTCAAGTTTTTTGAGTTAACTCACATTGTATCATTAGTAAGCTGTAGGATTCATCGATAAATTTCACTCCATCCTCCTTTGAAGAAGCAATAGTTTTTCATATATAATACCACTAGAGATGAAATTTTGCCGGCAATTTCTCGATTGTAATATGAAAGTTTGTTGCTTGGGCAATTTCGCGAACGACATTTGTATTAAAATCACGAGCCGTCAGGCGAGTGATTTTGGAAAAAATGTCTAACAGTAATATGGTCACATTTCAGAAAGTCAAGGAAATATCAAATAACGATTGATGTAAGAAATGTCAAAATATTATCGTAAGTAATTGCACAAGTGCATCAAAATAACCGATAATTTTGCATGACAGCGTGTTGTCAAAAAACTCCATGAGTTCATTTTCATTTTTGGAGAAAGAGCCCGACACCGAAGGGAGGGCTCTTTCTCCAAAATATGAAAATGACCGAATGCAGTTTTTTAAAGACAACACGCTGGAATGCGAAATAATCCGGTAATTTTGATGCACGAGTGTAATTTGGGGGAATATTTCCCGACTAAACTTTCAACTTGTCAAACTGACGTTAGTAACTCATAAATGGTCAGCTTGTCATCAATAACCTTGATATGAACTATGCTACTATGCAATTATCGGTCTACAATGCAATTATCGCAGGGCTCTTTCGCTTTCTACAATGCAATTATCGCTGTAATTTTCGATAATTGCATTCCATTTACAAGGGATTTTTGACAGGAGGGAAATATTCGCTGAAATACTAACATAGTAAGTTTTGCCGGCTTGCATGTTTTATCGCTGTGCAACAAGAGTAGCTATGGAAACTTTCTCACTAAAAATGGAATGAGTGAAATAGTCAGTTGTAAATTTTGATTTGTTTCCGTTGCATTCAAACTACCTAGGTGTCGATGAAAAACAATTCGGTCAAAACTAGATATACCCTTGACAGTGCTGTACACTGATTTAATCAAAAAATAACCCAATTTCTTCGACAAGGTGTGTGATACTAGTAGATCTAATTGCTGGCAAATACAGGAGAATATAGAAATGATTAAGAATATGCTTTTCACTTTTACAGCTTCCTAGCCTTAGGGTACTTAATTTAGATATATTTCTATGAAACACCAAAATCCACAAAAGTCCATCCTCATCATTCAATGGTGAATAAAAACTTCTTATGTTTTGAAAGCTTTTTTCATGAATTTATTTATAGTTAAAATTTCAATACTTCAAGGCCTAATAGGTAAATTTTAGGTATAGCAACTGATCAAGAAAATTATTCAAATATTGAATATTTTCCAATAATCCTCTATCTGAATGATCTGGTTATAAAATGTATTCCGCAACATGAAATGTGCATTCACAGTAAATTATAGGAAATATCGAGTCACCTCGGCTCAACATCTGCATAGAGTTATTTCGACCTTATGAGATCTCTTCAGTACAGCATACTCGACTCGAAGTGAATTGACATATATCTTATTGTTCCCGAATGCAAATCGCGGCCGAATTACTATATGGCATAGCGCCTTCCGTCAAACATATTAGAAACGAACAATTCACTGTTCATATCGAAAATGCAGAATCCCGTCCAGGGAACAAATACTTCCTGACATGAAAATGTCTGTTAGGCCAAGCGGCGCGTATTTTTTTTTCTGCAATCTTCTACAGAATTGATTTGACTGTTGAAACATGTTGAGGGGTGTGCCCTGAATATAAATCCACGTTGCGTCATGGGTGGGTGGTCGCGTTAGCCGCCATCTGGGAAAACACGTTTTACGACAAAAACAGTGAAATAATTTTCGTAGACAATTACATTTTCTACAACTCTTATTCAAAACTTTTTTCTGTGCAATGTACAGATTTTTATTTATAGCGCTCTAAACTTTTTCAAATTTGTTTATTGCTGAATATATAGTTAACGATTGATGATACATGAAAAATGGCAATGACTAAATTTTTAGAGCATCTATAAATTTTATTTGAAACTTTTCTCCGTGAAATGTATACTTTAAGAGCTATAGCTGGATAAAACTTGCACCTCGTAAATTATCAAACGAAATGTTGCTCGTTACTACGAGCAGAAAACATTTCGTATCGCATAAAATGGTATAAGGTGTTCAGAAATTATTAATACTACTATCATTAATAATAATTAATGTTATTATTTTATAATATTTTTATTATAGTATTTTATTCTATATTATATTGTTCATGTTATGAATTTAATTATAATTTTTTTTATGGTAGGGGAAATGCATTATGCATGAAGTGACGGACTCCCGGATCCGTGATTTGATTGATTGAGTTGAATAATAATAAAAATAATAATAATAATAATAATGAGAAGAAAGAGGTGGATAAGGGGATAACAGAGTTAAATTGATGCAAAATAATTTTTGGTAAAAAAAAACTAAAACATTTATTTTTATGAAAGAAGTGGCACGTTATTTTATAAAGAAACTCTCGTTTATTTCGATGATGAAGGAAGATACTCATTGCCTTGCATATCTCCGTCTTCCGCCTCTGTAATAATAAGTGAAGAAGATAGATCGAAATTTGAGTCCTCATCAATTTCAACTTCGATGTCATCTACTGCATAAGGCACATTGTCGCATGTTTGTCCAGTACAATTAGAACAAATAATTGAACATTTTAATCTAGCTTTTCGGCATCCACAGGCAGCCCCGCAATTTTTGGTGCATGTGCAAGAGATTATTTGTAGTAAATTTGACGGTGCGGGACCCATTGTAGTTCAAACTGGTTCAAGTCCGGTTGAAGTCCGCTTTCAACCCTATTTTTTCGGTTCAAGTTGAATGCAAGCCAAGTTTGAACCTATTTATAGATTCTGAAGGAATTGTAAGGTGTCATATCTCAGGTTGGAGGCAGAAGTGATAGATTAAGCTTCGTCTTATTCGTCAATTTCCCGAAGCATTATTATCGAAGAGAGTTAATAAACGCTTCAGACTCGTCACCTCCATACAGCGCAATAAAAAAATACGTTCCTCACCATTTGCAGTTATGTTTTGGATCAACTCCACAACCTTCAATAGAGAATCATTGCAATGTTGAAAGAACTTTGGTTTTCCCTATTTTATATACACAACCTACAAGTTTTCTCTCCAAGCTGTAGTATAGAACACAGAACGCAGCTACAAAACTTTCAATGCGATGAAGCCGAGTGCGGCCCCTGTGTCAATATACAGCATTATAATCTCGTGGCTATTCTGCGTCGATTCGGCATTTACAGCGTTATAGCTCTGAAAATATACATTTCACGGATAAAATTTTCAGATGAGATTTATAGTAAATTTTATGCTGTACAAATTTGGTTATTTCATTCTTCATGTATTATCAACCATTAACTATATATTTAGCAATAAACGAATTGAAAAAAAATTTTGAGCACTGTCAATAAAAATCTATGCGTTGTACAGAAGAAAGGTTATGAGTAAAAGTAGTAGAGAATGTTATTATCTACGAAAATGGATTCTACTATTTTTATATATTATACGAAAATTGAACTGACTAACTGACTAACTAAATCTGCAGACGCTGTATAGGCGCATAAAACCTCAAAACCAGCAACTAAAAAAAAATCCGAGGTCCGTCAGTGGTCCGAGAAGAAAAATTATGTCTTCAAGATTACCTTTTATAACTCCAACTCGATCGAAGTTAAAATTTCAACATCTTAACTCAATTTGGTGGCGATTTGGCAGTGCAAAAATTCTTAAAAGATTCATTCTCACTTCCATACGCCCTCCACAAGAACGTATAGGGCTGCATTTAAGATAATTATGTTGCTCATAGTAAGGTTCCACATCTTTTGGCAATGGCTTACATTTTTAATTAATTAGTTTTTTCTGTATCAGCCCCAGATATCAAAGTTTAGCTATTTTGATTTGACAAAGGCTGATGCGAATGCAAGAATATACTAGGGAGAAAAATATAAAGATATATATATATATATATATATATATATATATATATATATATATATATATATATATATATATATATAATATATATATATATATATATATATATATATATATATATATATATATATATATATATATATATATATATATATATATATATATATATATATATAATATATATATATATATATATATATATATATATATATATAGGGTGTTCCAGAATAACGTCAGAAAATTTCAAGGGGTTATTCTTTAAGACATTTCAAGAAGAAAAGTTCCAATGAATGTAGGTCCGCAAATGCATCCCCACCGAAATACAGGGTGTTGAAGTTTGAAAAAAAAATTTTATTTCTTTTAATATCTTCTACACTACGAATGCTATCACGATGAACGTCAGAACATTGTTATAACTTCTTAAGTTCTATAAACTACTGTTGAAATTGTTTATATACATATATATATATATATATATATATATATATATATATATATATATATATATATATATATATATATATATATATATATATATATATATATATATATTTCTAACGTAGAGTACATTAACATACATAAATTGAAGACGTCTGTTACATTTAATAGATATAACCATTTAAAGATTCTCAAAGAGGTCATAAAATGGTCTGAACGTTAAGAATTCACATGAAACCTAAATTGCTTCCATTCATATGACCTTGTATTAAAAACTCTACATTCAAATAAATAGATATATGGGGTCAAAGAAATATCAACTAACAAGTATATATATATATATATATATATATATATATATATATATATATATATATATATATATATATATATATATATATATATTATATATATTTATATATATATATATATATATATATATATATATATATATATATATATATATATATATATATATATATATATATATATATATATATATATATATATATATATATATATATATATAGTAATATATCATATATATTTGCCTACATTCGCCCGAATGATGGCGAGCAATAAAGACGTGTGTACGAAGTGTTCCGATAACTTTATTATTAATAATAAGTTCTCGATATGCAAATTGTGCCAAGATAAGTTTCATCTAAATTGCGTGTCTCTAAGAGACTCGTGGTATAAAATCTTATTAGATAATATAAATATTACTTGGGTTTGTGACAAATGCGTTGAAACTATGAAGGTTGCCGTTGACCGTGTGAATACTCCTGAATCTAAAAATATAAAAATAAAAAATATGGAAATCCAATGTATTTCGAAGGAAAAAATACTACTGGAGAAATTGCTGTCCGAGATGGAATACCTATACAATAAGTGTTCAAAAGAAATTGATTAGGTACTTCATACGAAGTTAAATTGCAATCGAATTTATCTGTTGATAAAATTAGTAAACAATCTGTTTCTGGCGATACATCTGCAGATGAAAACGGAAAACCTTCAAGCATTCATCCGCTTGAACATTCTTCGGGGGGGAATGGACCTTGTAGGGAAACTGCCGTTACTGTAACAGATGATCTCACCACAACTTCTAATGCGAGAGCAAATCTCTCATATGCTCAGACTTCTGCAACAGTAAGTACATCAATCTAAAGTAAACAAATTCACTATTCAAGATGTTAATAGAGCGATTATCTCAGCTGAGCAAAGTTGTCACCTATCTGAATCGCAAGATTTCGGAAATGTAGCATCGAAGCCTGTAAACAAAAATTGAAAATTAATGGAAAGAGGTGTCCAAAAAGAAAGGGAATAGAATAAAATCAAGACGACCTGCCTTAGTCGTGGGAAGATTTAATAGTAATTCGACAATTCAAGGAGTTGAGAAGTCAAAAGTTTTGCATGTGTCAAATCTTAGTCCCGCTACAAATACGGATGAACTATTGAGTTCCTGCAGAAAAATGTCTCTAAGGTAAAATGCGAACCATTAATTTGCCACTATCCTGGAAGCTATGCTTCCTTCGAAGTTACTATGCTCATATCTGAATATGATAAGGCTTTAATAGTTGAAAACTTGCCCACTCATGCTACTGTTCATCATTTTTTCTTCAACAAGAGAAACAACCTGGCAAATCCGTGACCCTTCAAGTACATGTAAATGTGCTAAGTAAAGTTGCTGCAAACACTAAATTTAAAATCCTGCAATTCAATGTACAGAGCATAAATAACAAACTGGATCTACTGGAGGTTATCCTTAATATAAACTCTCCCTGGGGACTCTGTGTGGCTGAACACTGGTGCAGTCCGGAAAGTATTGTTATGTCGTCGATTCCTGGTTATACATTGGCGGCTTACTTTTGTAGAACAATCAAAAGACATGGCGGTACTTCTACCTATGTTAAGTCCAGTCTTGATTTCAGAAAATTAAATATTTCTGACTATTCTATATAATTGCACTGTGAATGTTGTTGGATTAAATTTGTTTTAAACAATAAAAGAGTGACTGTAGTGAGCGTGTATAGGTCACCAACTGGGGAACATGAATTGTTTTTGGAGAATATATCGTATGTTTTGCAGCGTTCTAGTGATGATGCGGATCAAGTTTTCATCTGTCGTGATTTAAAAATTGATTATTTAAGTGAGAGCTCCCACAAAAAACATCTTTTGGACTTGCTAGACTGTTTTGATCTTAAGGTTGCTACTAGTAAACCAAGTAGAGTGTTTTCGAATATCTCGTGTAAAACGTCAATCTCACAAATTGATTATATTATAACGAATAGTAACATTCAAGTTCATTCAGAAGATGTGATTGAAACACATTTTAGTGACCATAGAGCCATCTGGCTGGAATGTTCTATTGGCAATCCTGAAAAAAGCGAGCTTGCAACGGTTGAAAATTTCATACACCGTAATTATTCACTCAAAAATCTAAAGAAACTGCGCATATCTATGTCGAAAGTTAATTTTGGTGATCTGTTCAAATACGACGATGTTGAGAATTGTTTCCAGCGTTTTATGAATATGATTAGTGATGTGATTGATGAATGACTCTCTATTATCTGAACCTGCCGATGTAGCTGTGGTATTCGGTGAGCATTTTTCTAACATAAATAAAATAAGTTTGCAGAAACATTATGAAAATTCATTGTCAGTATCATTTACAGTTCAGCCTATGGTGGAAAATACTTTCTTTTTCCACCCCGTAACAGCCGTAACGATGTGTTGAATGCTATTACATCTCTTAAAAACAAGAAGAGCACAGGTGCTGATTCTATTTCTACAAAAATAGTAAAACTCATTTCTGAATTCATTGCTGAACCGCTGTGTTGCTTAATGAATTCGTCTGTCTGTTCGGGTAGATTTCCTACTTCCTTGAAACTGGCTACTGTTGTCCCAGTTTATAAGAGGGATGATCCTCTGGACATAAACAACTATAGACCTATTTCTGTTTTGAGTGTTTTCTCCAAAATTTTTGAAAAGATTGTTCTTGATCAAATGATGCTTAACAGATTTAATGTAATAAATGATTGTCAACATGACTTAAGATCCGGCAGATCTACCCAATCTGCAGTAATTTCCTATGTTGAATTTATATATGAGTCATTAGATTGTGGTATACATGTTAGAGGATTGATCTGTCACGTGCCTTTGATTGTCTTGTTTTTGATTTTATCTTGAATAAGTTATACAATCCGGGATTAAGGGGTATCTTTCTTGACTGGATGAAGAGCTACATTTCTGAAAGGCGAATGAAGTTAAGAATAAAGGATCATTGGTCTGACGAGAGAAGTAATAATCTGGGAGTCCCACAGGGCTCCGTGCTCGGTCCACTCTTGTTTCTTTTATTCATTAATGATTTGCCCGATTATGTAGAGGCGGATAGGATGACTATTTTTGCCGATGATACCGAGATTGCTATTACAGCACCTTTTCCTGAGAGACTATAGAATAAATGTAGACTCTTACTGAAAGAATTTAAAAAATGGTGTGAATCCAATGCTTTAATATTGAACACCACTAAAACAGAATGTTTATTTTTCAATCGACCCGATACTATAAACAATAAATAACAAAATTAATTGTTCATCCAATTCGAAAACGACAAAATTCTTTTGTGTGATCACGTTAAATTTTTGGGAATTTTGTTGGACCAAGACCTCAGGTGGTCTCTACATGTAGATTATGTGGCTAAAGAACCGAATTCAGCACTCTGTGCCATAAATAGAATTAAAAATTGTCTATCTACTGCGTCTATTATGGAAGTTTATTATGCGCTTGCATATAGTTACATA
The DNA here is from genome assembly GCA_030704885.1 of Cynegetis impunctata. Classification (NCBI taxonomy): domain Eukaryota; kingdom Metazoa; phylum Arthropoda; class Insecta; order Coleoptera; family Coccinellidae; genus Cynegetis; species Cynegetis impunctata. The sequence goes on along the minus strand of JARQZK010002373.1, from coordinate 65,702 downwards.
AATTGTAATATCATGTTATGGGGTATTTCTGTTGATAGTCGAAGAGTCTCCATATCACAAAAACGTATAACAAGAACAATTTTTGAACTAGGGCCTCGAGAATCTTGCAAGCGTAAATTTATGTAAATTAAAATGGAAGTAAGTTTATAAAATTGGGTAGTTTTCATTGTTATGACACAAGAAATGTTGAAATTCTTTCTATCCCTAAACACGGTTCGGCCAGGTATGAAAACTCACCAGCTTATCAGTGCATCAAACTGTTTAATCATCTGCCTTACTCGATGAAATGCATGCTAGGTTTAGGAAAGTTATGAAGTCGGTGCTCTTGACAAAATGTTACTATAGTGTAAGGGAGTACCTGACCGATAACCATATCACTTATGAATAAATAATTATTACTAATTACTAATTAATTATGTATGACGTGTCCAACACAATTATGTAATTGTCTAAATGGATGTAATAAACATTTTTATTATATATATATATATATATATATATATATATATATATATAATATATATATATATATATATATATATATATATATATATATATATATATATATATATATATATATATATATATATATATATATATTATATATATATATATATATATATATATATATATGTATATATTTATATTTATACAATGGGCGCCACATCCTACAACTATAAGCTTCATAACAATTGTATTATATATAAATATATATATATATATATATATATATATATATATATATATATATATATATATATATATATATATATATATATATATATATATCAGTGGCGGTTCGTGAGGTTTTGGTTTAAGGAGGCTACAAGAGGTGTTAAAAAATACACCATAGGCGAAAATTTTTAGGATTACAAGGTCCACCGCCTTATACTTTAAAGAAAATCAAAGTGAAACAAGCACCCTAAGCTATTAATTTGTTTTCACTTTCGAGTGTCTACCTTGAGACCTACAACTCCTATTTACAATATTCACAAAAACTCTTCTCAGCCAATTAATCAATTCATCTATTCATCAAACTTTTTTTTCTTTCACAAAATAGGTACCTATCTACCTACTCAACGAATTTGTTAACAGCTGGTGAGAGCAAATAAAAAGTTATTCTATATTTTTGTAGATTAGCGGGGTTCTGCGATCTTTAACGTTAGCAAAATGATCTATAATATCCTCATAAAATTTTTTGTTTTTTTTTCGATACAGTGCAATAGTCCTTTTTTGTCGGCGGAAACAAGATTTGGTTTGTAGGTGGTCCTATACTTTTTTACATAGTACTTAAATGAAAATACGTGAAAAATTTATTCTAATAAAAATAATAAATTGAAATCTCTCATAGAGAACTTTATATAAATAAAACAAATAGAAATAAAATATATTAAAAAAAAATAAAAATGTACTTTCATTATTACAACAAATAGGTAAGTATATCTATAGACGTTTATATCATAGAGCCAATTTTTTCAAAAAGTGGCTCTATGATATAAACGTCCATAGATATACTTATTTGTTGTAATGACGAAAGTACTATATTATAGATTTGAAATGCAGCCTACAAATTCATGTTTGAAGATTAAGCTCTATTTGCATTCACTCTTCTAAGGTTACCGTCATCCAATTAATTCGTAGAGAGGATATCTTCATTGATTAATATTGTTAAATGTAAAATTCGAAACAAAATGATACTAGAAATGTTAAATTCATTTGTGTCTATTAGATCTCACTTGGAAATAAATGAGATTTGCTGTAAATAATTTGAGCATAGCAAAGCTATGTATGCAAAATTCAATTCTAATATGTATCAGTAGAAGGACCAATCCACAACTTCAAGCACAGACAAAAAAGATGATGATGTAATGATGTCTTGTTCACAAGTTTATATGAAAATAAAGATATTTATAACAGAATCGTGGTTTTGATTTTAATAGTAATTTAAGTAAAAAGTTCCGAAAATACCTATTATTGTTTTTCGGACGAGTAGGCAAACATGTTGGGTGCACTATTTTTTCGTGCAGTTGCGAAAAAATGATGATTGCGATTTTACGCGACAAATTAGCAGCAAAACACGTTTAAAATTACTCCTAGAATAAGTGAATTTCAAATGAAAAATACTTGTTACCAATGTTTTCCCGTTAACATGTCGCAACCACGGTTGCGCTTCTGGGCGACAAATCAGCGTCTAAAGTGCAACATGGCTCTGAAAAATCTGGCAACCCTGATGGTAGCCGCTCGTTTGTGGCTATTCCATTTTAGGATTAAAGACGTAAACAAGTTGTGCGGGTTAAAAGATGCCGCAAATGAATAATTTTAAGTCAGTTTTACAATTAGGTAAATTTGTTTGTAACTAGGCTAGTTTTAAGTTTCAACGCAGATATAAACATTTTTGATTTGTATTAATTCTGGTATCTTTTCTAGAGGAGGCTCGGCCTCCTCTGGCGCCCCTGGCTACGGCCCTGCCTAGCTACATGGATAGTTGTCAGGTTTTGACATGAGGAAAAAATTCAAAGTATAATAAGGGTCTTTAGGTTTATCTGAATTTCTTTTCAGTTTTCGTATGATGAGCATATGTCTCACTTACTCCTTAAGCTCCGTCGATTGTTTTTGAGAGTTTCATTTGATTACTACTGGAAAATTGGTGACACTGAATTAACCTAAAATATTGTGTTGTATCTTATTCTCCAAGTTCCATGACCTAAACTTTTAGAGGCTATTTTATTATTGCGCGTCATATAACCAGTATATTATCATAATTAGACACATTACCATTCCTTGCTATGAATCGAATTGCTACAGTAAGCATGATTGACTATAGCACTCCTATAGCTTGATTGTATTTTGAAAAAAGCAGTGATGCTAAAAAATTATTCTCCTTTGAGTGCCCAAACCGAAATCCATTTTGGCATACTGTATAGAAGAAAGGAAGAAAGGACAAGTGCGTCATCATTGGCTTTTAATAATATGAAATTTCATAATTGAAAATTAATTATGTCTGAAAAAAATGTTTTGTGTGTAATAGAATTATACAGGAAATTACCACACCTGTGAAAATCAACTGATTATGATTATATATATATATATATATATATATATAAATATATATATATATATATATATATATATATATTATATATATATATATATATATATATATATATATATATATATATATATATATATATATATATATATATTTATATATATATATATATATATATATATATATATATATATATAAGGTATTCGGGAAAACAGCACTACGAGGGTGAGAGAAATATAAGGCTCTTCATCACACTTTGTTTCATCTGCAGGAGCTAAAAAACAAAACAGTTATGAGTTAAATTAACACTAAACAACAAACGCAATAAAACGTTACCTCGAAACAAATATGAGGTTATATGCCTGCTGCACAAGAGAAAGTTGCAATATTAGCTGTCAGAGACATACTGAAGGTAAAACAAATAATCAAAGTATTACAATTAAACAAATTCAAAAAGACAGCTGTGCATCCGACGAACGTCACATTATAAGAAAACATAACCAATGACAAGACAGAACCACAGAGAGCCAAAGCCACAAAAACGAACAGGCAAAATTATTCTCTTCTTCTCAATCATTCATCGTTCTTCTCCCGTGTATTATTCATTCAATTTCGACGCCCACAAGAATCCACAAGAGTCCTTTCTTATAAGGAACACATATATAGAACTTATCCTTGTACGTCAGTCCTGCTGTTAATTACATTATCTGTCTGGGTTACCATTTCCAGGAACTCCCTCCTTGCTAGAACAGTTTCGCAGTCCAAAATTTTGGTATTGTCAAAACTAAAATGGTGGCCCGCTTCAATGCAGTGTTTAGCCAAGGCACACGAACTTTAACGTAAACGTACGTCAGTGTTATGTGAGGTTGTCCTATTTTTCAACGATCTGCCCGTCTGGCCAATATATGTCCCATCACAGTTCCCACAATGAATCTTGTATACTACTCCTGCCCTTTGAGAACTCGGTATCCTATTCTTGGTTTTGAAGAACAACGTTCTTATAGTCAAGATGTTCCTTTTTGCACTCCTCAATGACCCGTCATCCATTGGCTTCAGTATTTTCTTCAACTTGTCAGTGACACCTGCAATATTTGGCAAGGATCTAAAAATGGGCCTCTCAGACCTCGATGAATCACAGACACGGGTGCAACTAGTGGTAGAGTCTGTTGGTAGCTGATATAAAACCTTGTTCACTATGAACGGTGGATATCCATTGCCCTTGAAAATATCAAACAACAGCCTAAGATTCTGCCGGTGAAAGTCACAGTGGGACAACAACATAACTATACGTTTCATATCTTTTAAAACATAAACTTTTTAGTATGGAAATCGTAAGAAGAACCAAAATGAATGTATCGGCCTGAGTTGGTAGGTTTTATGTGCCAATCCGTGACTAGTGCTTGGTTATCACACCTGACAACTCCCATGTCTAAAAAAGGGGCACTTTTCAAAACTGGTTCTTCATTTTCCATTGTAAATAGTATGTTATTATCTCGGTGGTTAAATGTTCGCAAAATGTAATTCTATTCAGGTTTTGGAATGGCACAAATGACATCATTAACATATTTGAAAATGTAGGGTAAATTAAAACGTAAAACCATAGTAGCCTCATCTAATATGTCATCCATAACCTACTGTGCAACAATCGGAGTAATAGTAGCACCCATAGGTGAGCCCACAAGCTGTGTGTGAAAACCATGGTGATTAGCTTTCGATTAATGCATTCAAAACTGATTTAAAACACTCCTGTATATATTTTTTTTTTGGTCAAAAATTTGGCAAAATCACCTGACGATCAGTAAGACTTTGCCAACCCTTTTAAGACGCTTTCTTTGGCAGTTTGTGATACGGTAAATGGTTAGTTTGCCTCTTAAATATGTTTTTAAAAAATTTTGAGGACAAAAAGAAATTCACAGTTAATTAAAAAACATTTTTTATCATTTTTTTTCAGAATACTTTATTGTTTTAATACAAACAAACGAAAAACAGATTCTAACTTCTAAAAACAAACAAAAGTCTTTCTTTGAACACCTTATAAACTACATTTATAACAAACAAAACATGTTGATCCTAAAAAATTAAAAAATAAACTTTTAATAATAATCAGCCTTCAAATTCTTTGGCGGGATGTGAGAAAGAAAACTTAAACAAAATTCTAAAAATATTTTATTTTAAATCACTCTTTAGGCAAGATTATAGGAAGATAAATCTTCCGAAAAATGATGGAATCCTCTATACATTTTAGGGTTTTTAAGGCATTGAACAATGTCGATCTCTTGTATTTGCGATATCTCATCGACAACAGGAAAATATAATGCCTCCCTTTCTTTACTAGTAGTTTTTCGCATAAACTTTATCACCGGTTCGTCCTTATTGTCTGCCTCCGAAACTTGTTCTATAAAATGCTTTGCTATTTTTTTTGTTAGAAATACCACCACTACAAAGTCTCCTATAGCAAAATTTATATATATATATATATATATATATATATATATATATATATATATATATATATATATATATATATATATATATATATATATATTAAAATCAAAAATATATATATAATAGCAAAGTAACCTCGAAAATTTCCACTATGACTAAATTTTCGTTTTTCTTCTAAAATACTTAATGAAATGTTTTGAAAATCACACACAAATTAGCTAAATAAACATATTACTTAACAAAATACTTGATAACCCTCAAGCTGTAGTCACATTTTGTCACCAACCCCAGCATTTCGTATTTTTAAAATCTGAAATTATTACCTGCCAACTCGCACCTCTATGCATCGATGCTAACGATCCACTGAAGAATTCCGCGCAACAGGTCTTGGTTAAGACATGTTCAGCCGTGAATTTGCTTTGTTGCCGACTCCAGCACTGTTGCCAAATGTTCAAAAAATAAAATTATTGCAAAATGTGCATATTTTGGCAAACACTCCTGCATGTATATATATATATATATATATATATATATATATATATATATATATATGTATATATATATATATATATATATATATTATTAAACATATTTTAGTATATATATATATATATATATATATATATATATATATATATATATATATATATATATATATATATATATATATATATATATATATATATATATATATATATATATATATATAAATATATATATATATATATATATATAGATATATATATATATATAAATATATATATATATATATATATATAGATATATATATATATATATATATATATTATATATATATATATATATATATATATATATATATATATATATATATATATATATATATATATATATATATATATATATATATATATATATATATATATATATATATATATAAGTAAGAATTATTCGTGTTAAACGGAAAACACGCCCGTGGTTATAAAATTAGGTGAACTAGGACATTTATTTGAAACTAATCAAACAAACCTCCTAGCGGAGCTGGTTATAAAAGTTCACGAAGCATCGAAATATCAACATCTACCCTAGACGGTAATTGTTAGAAATGTTTATTTGTTTATCACAATCGATGGAAATTGATAGACAGACTGTTTCGCCCTTATTGGGGATCATCAGTATCATCCATCTACCGAGAGTGATAACCAAACCAACATTTCAAACGGTCATACATATTTCTTCTAGGAACTCCATGACATATAAATATGACACAGCGCAACTAGTCGGAAACAATTGAACCACATCTATCAGACAGACGAAAACATTTCGGCAACGAGAACTAGTACGTCCGGAACACCCGAAGGTGGCCACGATATTCGCTAAGCAAGAGTAAAGTTGACGCATCAATTCGATGTGATTCAACATTCACACACCGCAAGCAGCCATCGCTCCGAATTTTATCGCAATGGCAAATGAATATAAGTAAGAATTATTCGTGTTAAACGGAAAACACGCTCGTGGTTATGAAATTAAGTGAACTAGGACATTTATTTGAAACTAATCAAACAAACCACCTAGCGAGCTGGTTATAAGAGTTCACGAAGCATCGAAATATCAACATCTACCCTAGACGGTAATTGTTAGAAATGTTAATTTGTAGCCAACCCCCTTTTAAAAAGATATTTATGCCCTGGCTAGCAGGGAGATTGGTTAACATTTAACGGTTCTGGGTTGTTCTCAATAATAATAACTATTAAGTAAAATGAAAGGTATTTACTGTTCTCTTTTACATAAATTGATGAGACTTATCTTTGTTTTAGTATATATATTCTGTAGACGTTTTTCTTGGGTGGATTGTTGCCTTCTGCCCTATCTTCGTCCCAAGTTCTTGGTAGCTCCAGCTGTGGGTTGTCAAGGTCGATGTTAGTCCCAGACAAGGTGGTTTTTTCTTCAACTCCAGGCAACGTAAATTTTAATCTTCAAACAACTTGTCTTTTATATCTAACCAAGGTGAACTTCAAACCCAGACCAAGTGATTTCAAACCCAGACCAAGTGAATTTTAAACTCCAACCAAGTGACTAAAATAATTCGGGGCAAATCAACATACAATCTCTAAGTAAATATGTTCAAAGATATCTGTAGGGTATCGATGGCCAATTCAAATTAACATTTAGATTTGTCTCAAGCAAAAATGCTAAGAAAGACAGCATATGTTCCAACATTAAACTGAACATAAGGTATGACCAAGCGAAATTTGTCATCGCTAACTTACAAAAATCTTGTGTTAAATGGGGAGAATTAAACAAGCAAATGAATTAGAAATATTTTAAATTAAGAAATGTGAGATGATTATTTCAATATAGAAAGATAAATAATTTAATATAGGTAAATAAAAAAATGAAAATGGCGGAAAAATGAAATTAGCAATCAATTCAGATTTTCAAGATAAGGCATTAATACGAAATAGATATAATTCTTCTCATAACTTACCGTCTTCAGACGCCACAAATACTTAATAAATTTTACTAAACTTTTAACAAACTTTCAATTTATCTTGAATATAATTCTATTAGTTAAAGATGTGAATTGTTCGACAACCAGCTGGTAAAAGAGAACGATCTTCTACCTGTTAATTCGGCGCTGTCTTGATTTATCGTAACACGCAGGTCACTCCTTCAGGCGTTTTACAGCGAGGGATCACGGTATCCGAATGCATAGTTCGGTAGTAGAATGCAGTGGCTATAGTTACGTGGAAAATTTACACGTTACACACCTCCTTCGCCAAGGTAAAAAAAAAATAATTTTCCAAAAAAAAATTATTTTTTTCAACTTTAATGTTACAAAAGAAATTTTGAAAATAAAAAGATTTAGTTTATAGTTAATAAAAATGAGAGAAAATTAATTCAATGAAGTTATGAAAAGTTTTTATGATGCATTATCGTGAAGAAAATCATGTTTGAAAACCTGTAAAAGAAAAATCAAAAGATAAGTCATACCACAAATTTATAAAATAAGTTATTAATGAAAGGTACAAGGTATAATAATTTAAGATATTAAATAAAAATACAAGCGAATATCTATAACTGATACATAACATCCACAACTATACAAAAATTGAAGCGAAGTCACTTACTTAAGGCCACCCTCCCAAGAGGAAGGTGGAGTGAGAGCCGTAACTGTCACTCAAATGATTTCGAAAACATGCCCAAAACGCTACTTAAAGCTCAGTCATCATATTCGTAGTTGGCGCTATATTATTAAACAAATGAAAATATTAAAAATAGATTCACTTGTCAGTGATTGTTGCCAACTAACTCAAATAAATAAAAACACAGTCTCAAAGAAAAATAACGGATTGTTCGCACATTCAAGGGTGAGTTGAGATGCAAAAGAAAGAAAATAAAAGAGAACTCTACCGCTACCCGAGACCAGGGTACGACAATAGAGGGAGGGCATGATGGTTTTGAAGTTATAAAGTCTCAAAAACCACAAAACGACTTCCATCATTACTGTTGAATTTACAACAGCAACGATGTCCAATCCAAGTAATTTATGGTTCCAACTACCAAATCACAATAGTGGAACATGCACCATCCATAGAATGGAAATGCACAGGCTTCTGCTGACACTGAAGAACTACGAGATGTTGAAGTAGCTCTCACTAACAGCATTGCGTGAACTAGAACCTGTACATAGTTTCCCTCGTATACTGTCCAACATCAACAAAACTCCGTGAATCACCACTCACAGGAAGACGCATCCCCAAAATTGGAATTTGTGTTTTTCCCATAAATAAAAAAAAAATTGTTGTATTCACCATTTGAATAACCTGTCACAGGTAAAGACACATATATGTATAGGAACTAAATTCCATCAAATCAAAAAATAGGTGAACACAACTAAGTCAAATCCGGTAATTAATGTCACAATAGGTAATAGACAGGTCACTAAAATAGTGACTACAAAAATATCTCCAAGTTGTTGAGTCAAAATAATTTTGCGTACACAAGAAAATTCACAGCTTTTGCCGTAACAAATTACTGCACACAAAACCAAACGTACTAAAATTTAATATTGACATACAGGTAAATTTAAGATAAGATAATTATGTCAGTATATTTCAGCAAAAGGTACACTCAACAACTATATTAAGAGACAAAAGATATATTCCTATAAAAATATTCGAAAGTAATCAAAACAGTTCATCAGTTCATTTATGAGTTACTATGAGTTGTTAGACAAATTTTTGAAAAAAACTAAAAGAAAGGTAAAATGGATAGTATTAAAAAAAATAAGAAATGAAAGTTAAGGTCTCGATGTTATAGACTTCAAATAATGTATCCCTCCCAACCAAGTAATATCTCATTGAACTGGAGATCCAATTCAACAAGATAATACCGCCCGGAATTTCAAAAAAGAAATTTCCACAGGCCCAATGATAAAAACAGAATACTATTACTAATTAAAATCAAAAAAAAAAATATTAAACTTCTGATCATGGAATCGTCGGATGTTTTGCTCAAACATTACTCTAGGGTCATTTGTTCTACAGATCAATTAATAACCAAAAACTAAAGGAAGCGATAAAGGTAATAGGAAAAAAGATAATAGGTAACAGAAAGGATAATAGGTAATAGGAAAGATAATAGGTAATAGGAAAGATAATAGGGCGCCAGCAAGTAGTTAACTTGCAAAGATAAAACGGAAAAATTTTAGTGTATGTTGCGTGTGACACTGAAAATCTTAAAATACACTAAATGTTCCAGCAAATTTGGAATTTAACAATCTATTATGAACAAGAAGATGTGTCCTTAGGCGGTCAATTTCTTTGAGCCCATCATAAACTCGGCAGTAAACTGCACCCTTGTTCTTGTACCTGCTAAGTTCACAGATTCTTGTCATACACACAATATTACAAATTCAATCGTCGACGAGTGCACATCGCAACAAACGCCTCCAACATCAAAAAAGTATACCGAATGAAATAAATATCAATGATAGAAAAAGCGAGGTCATAAGTTATTTGAGTCTCACGAGTAGAATTGAAACGCTACTCAACAGTGTACAATACCAAAAAAATTGAATCTTTAAAAGACTCATGATTCTATAAATTCCAAAGTAAATTAGCAGCTACGCACAGATTTATAATTAGATACTGCATAGCGTAAATAAACTTCAGTTGATTAATAGGCAACCATATATACAAAAGATATGAGTAAACTCAGAAACCTATTTCGCATATAGGTACGAAATAGTATAAGATAAAGATAAGGTACTAAACAGTACAAGATAAAGATAAGGTATATAGGTACTAAATAGTACAAGATAAAGGTAAGGTAAAGATATATGTATATTCGATAGTTGCCAGTAAAATTTGAGATAAAATGTACACTAAACAAAATTTTGAAGGTAAGGGAATAGGATAATTAAAACTAAAAGGAATAATTAATCTGTAGTGTCTGCGATATCTTGTGTGATGTCATGCTTAATATGTGATACGTGGAAATTGCCAAGATTATTTCCATTCAAGTCCTCTAAGTTACAAACTAACGGAGACAAAACCTTTTTAACTATACACGGTATAAATTTGGGAGCCAACTTAGCTGAAAAATGATTAGCAGCATCTGAAAGTACAAAATTCCTCTTCCATAATCTATCACCAACGTGGAAACTAATGTTTCTTCGTCGCAAGTTATAACGATTTGCATTGATTTTATGTGCGTGATAGATTCTTTTCTGAACATCTTCATACAATTCTGGTAATTTTTTCTGTAAGGTAGGATCCAAAGTTTTATTTCTAATAGAAATTACGTTACCAGCATTTTCTGAAATCTGTCCATAAAAAGCACCATCAGTAGCAACATTCCGAAGAAAACATAAGTATGAGGGAGAGAAACCTGTAACTTCGTGCTTAGCCAGTCTTATAGCCTGAGCTATCTGATAAATATTTTGGTCCCAAGTTTTGTGGTTTTCGTGTATAAACGACCTAATTGCAGTAGTGATGGTTCTATTCACTTGTTCAGTGGGATTAATTTGTGGAAAATACCGGGCGTTATACCAAATCTTTTGAACATTGTACTTTTTAATTAGGTTTTTAAAATCATTAGAAGTAAATTGTACTTCGTTATCGACTACTACTATTTGAGGTACACCAAACAACAAGAAGACTTGATTCTCAATAAACTTGCAAACAGCTTTTGAGGTAGCTCTCTGTAAAGGCTGAATTAAGACAAATTTGGTAAACCAATCAGTTACCACTAACACATATTGATTTCCGTTTTTAGATCTTGGATATGGACCTAACAGATCTGCGGATATTAACTCGAATGGGAAATTGACATTACGATATTCACCTATTCGACCAGCTTGAGGTAGGTTATCTGCCTTGCAAGATGCACAAATTTTACAGTTTCGAATATAGTGGAGAACTGACTCTCGCATCTTTGGCCAATAATACAAGGAAAAAATTCTAGATAAGGTTTTAAAAACGCCTAGATGTCCAGCCAAAGGATCATCATGATACATTTTTAATATTTCTGATCTGTTGTCATTAGGTATTACAATTTTCCACTCAGAACCCTCGTCTGAGAACTTTGATCTAGACAATATATGTTTATATAACACTTTACCAACGATCTTAAAATCAGGATACAGATGAGGACTAGAAGATACTTTACTAAGCATCCCACGATACCATTAATCAGGTTTTAAAGTAGATAAGTCCAACACAGCATTCTCTAACGCTTCAGGAATTCGTGAAAGGGAGTCAGGAACATTCATAAGTACTCCAGAACGATGTACTATCTTAAATCGGTGAGCTGATAGCTTCAAGATCCATCTAGCAATTCTAGGTGATAGATTCTTCATCATACTGAGCCAAATAAAACTTGAATGATCTGTAATTACAGTAAAATCAGTTCCCTCAATGTATGGTCTGAAACGATCAATTGAGAGAAGAATAGCAAGTAATTCTTTTTCGGTGGTTGTGTATTGCCGCTGACATTTGTTCAGAGTTTTACTGAAATATGCTATAGGATGTTCCAAGCCATCATTTTCTTGAAAAAGTACTCCCCCAACACCAGCATTTGATGCATCACAGGCAAGATAAAATCGTTTACTAAAGCCGGGACTAGCTAAGATTGGTGTGGAAGTTAATATCGACTTAATTTTGATAAGTGCCTCGTTAGCCTCCTTGTCCAACAAATAGTTTGACCTTTCTTTCGGCCCTTTAAGAGGTCCGAAATTGGACTACAGATAGTTGAAAAGTCTTTAAGGAATCTACGATAACCAACTAGACCGATTAAACGCCTGATCTGAGTAGTGTTTGTTGGTATTGGATACTCTAAAATGGATTGTACCTTTTCTGGGTCTGTTCGTAGGCCCTGTTCATCTACTAAAAATCCTAAAAACTTAAGTGACGGACGGCAAAACTTACATTTATCAAAATTAATCGTTAGATTAGCCTCCTTTAGACGTTTAAATAACCTTCTCAAAGTTGCAAGGTGAGTATCGAAATCAGGTGTAGCTACGATGATATCATCAAGATAGTAGAACACATAAGGTTCCAAAGATGGACCTATAACTACATCCATCAATCTGCAGATTGCCTGAGCAGAACTATTGAGACCAAAAGGTAATACGTTAAAGCAAAACAGACCACGACCCTGAACAGAAAATGTAGTTTTTAATTTGGACTCCTCGTCCAACGGAATTTGAAAGAATGCTGACTTTAAATCTATAGAACTCCAAAATGAAGTGTTTTTAATTTTACTAATAATTTTGTCGATAAGAGGCATAGGATAACTATCAGGTACACTAATATTATTTAGTTTTCTACCATCAAAGCAAACTCTATGATGGAAAATTTACACGTTACAAATTTGTTTATCACAATCGATGGAAATTGATAGACAGACTGTTTCGCCCTTATTGGGGCTCATCAGTATTATTCATTCGAAGCGATTGCTCCTTGCGGTGTGAGAATCTTGAATCACATCGAATCGATGTGTCAACTTTACTCTTGCTTAGCGAATATAGCAGACACCTTCGGGTGTTCCGGACGTACAAGTTCTCGTTGCCGAAATGTTTTCGTCTGTCTGATAGATGTGGTTCAATTGTTTCCGACTGGTGGCGCTGAGTCATATTTATATGCCATGGAGTTACTAGAAGAAATATGTCTGACCGTTTGAAATGTTGGTTTGGTTATCACTCTCGGTGGATGGATGATACTGATGAGCCCCAATAAGGGCGAAACAGTCTGTCTATCAATTTACATTGATTGTGATAAACAAATCAACATTTCTAACAATTACCGCCTAGGGTAGATGTTGATATTTCGATGCTTCGTGAACTCTTATAACCAGCTCCGCTAGGAGGTTTGTTTGATTAGTTTAAAATAAATGTCCTAGTTCACTTAATTTTATAACCACGGGCGTATTTTCCGTTTAACACGATTAATTCTTACTTATATTCATTTGCCATTGCGATAAAATTCGGAGCGATTGCTCCTTGCGGTGTGAGAATGTTGAATCACATCGAATTGATATGTCAACTTTACTCTTGCTTAGCGAATATAGCAGCCACCTTCAGGTGTTCCGGACGTACAAGTTCTCGTTGCCGAAATGTTTTCGTCTGTCTGATAGATGTGGTTCAATTGTTTCCGACTGGTGGCGCTGAGTCATATTTATATGTCATGGAGTTACTAGAAGAAATATGTCTGACCGTTTGAAATGTTGGTTTGGTTATCACTCTCGGTGGATGGATGATACTGATGAGCCCCAATAAGGGCGAAACAGTCTGTCTATCAATTTCCATCGATGGTGATAAACAAATTAACATTTCTAACAATTACCGTCTAGGGTAGATGTTGATATTTCGATGCTTCGTGAACTCTTATAAACAGCTCCGCTAGGAGGTTTGTTTGATTAGTTTCAAATAAATGTCCTAGTTCACTTAATTTTATAACCACGGGCATGTTTTCCGTTTGACACGAATAATTCTTACTTATATTCATTTGCCATTGCGATAAAATTTGGAGCGATTGTTGCTTGCGGTGTGTGAATGTTGAATCACATCGAATTGATGTGTCAACTTTACTCTTGCTTAGCGAATATAGTAGTTACCTTCGGGTGTTCCGGACGTACTAGTTCTCGTTGCCGAAATGTTTTCGTCTGTCTGAAAGATGTGGTTCAATTGAATCGGTCAGTTGAAGAACAGTACAAGTCCAAAAATAGCCATTTTCATCTGAGATAGCCAAAATGTTCATATATTAAAGCTCTATCCATTCAGCGAAAGAACAGTATCATTAATATGAACAATACGGCTGTACGCTCCACCCATTTCCATCAGTCAGGTTAACAACAGTACTAGTCCAGGACTTGTACTGTTCTTATATTGACCATACATATGTCCGCCTTTGACAAGTACAAGAGAAGTTACTCCTTCTAACCCTGTGATAGAGGTTTCGGAACTCTAAAGAAATGGGTTAGGAAACATGATCCAATCTACGTTCCAGAATAGTATGAAAGCTGTCCTGTAGAAAGACCAATCCGTTTACTGTCAAATATGTTACTCATAGCGATATCCTAGATTTTGAAAACTGGTGGCCGTCTAGCAAAAAAATCTTCCGAATCTGTGAAATCAGGACTTGAAGCGACAGTAAATTTTATGATATCAAACTACAGGCAGTTCGAATACGATAGTGCGACACCTGAGTATGTTAAGTACTACGATTTCATAAATGGCTCTATTTCACACATCTTCAAGTTGCTGAAACAAAATATAGTATCTCCTCAACTGCCTTGTTATCCTGGTCATTCCTAACCATTGCCGATTAATTCAAAAAAAATTGACGACGTAAAAAGAAGTGATACAATATATTAAAGGTGAAAATTAAGAGTTTTACTACCACATTACATCTTGGTTTACAACTAGGGTTGCCAACCCTATCGGATTACCTGGGAGACTCCGGTAATAATGGTTAACCTCCCGACCTCCCGGGTTGCAATAATTTCTCCGGGTTTTCTAAAATTATATGCAACCGTTGATCTAACAAACTTCGGTCTTGAATGATTATGATTTTGTAGTGAAAAACCGTCAAATTAGATACAGCTCGAAAGCAAAGTAAATATAAATTTAAAATTGATGAACAAAACAAAACTTCAATTTACTACGTTTATTATCACAAAAATACTTTTCAAAGTATTTTTTGTGTATATAATAAACGTAGTAAATTCAAATTTTGGTTTTGCTCATCATGTTAAATTATCACGTTGTTACGACGGATTCTTTTCTTACACCCCCCCTAGCCGACTTCTTAAAATTCTCCCGGTTGGTCCTTTCGAGAGTTTTCAACCCTAAATACAAAAGATGCTGATGATATCTGAATAATGTCGTTTCATTTCTTTCACTTTACTTAAATTTGAATGTATTTTCTGCTATCAAGACTCAATTCACTTCAAAAACAGTACATGTCCACTATTTTATTTTTTCAATAACTAATTTCCATAAACCAAAATTTGCCGAAGTCTTATTTCAATCTGTCTACATAGTTACACACAACAAATCTGTAGTTTCTGTAAATAATATATATCAACGATTGTGATAATACAAAGTTTTTTGTGATTATCTCTTAATGGTAATTTTGGACTAGTACTGTTCTTCAACTGACCGATTCAATTGTTTCCGACTGGTGGCGCTGTGTCTTATTTATATGTCATGGAGTTAATAGAAGAAATATGTATGACTGTTTGAAATGTTAGTTTGGTTATCACTCTCGGTGGATGGATGATACTGATGAGCCCCAATAAGGGCGAAACAGTATGTCTATCAATTTCCATCGATTGTGATAAACAAATTAACATTTCTAACAATTTCCGTCTAGGGTAGATGTTGATATTTCGATGCTTCGTGAACTCTTATAACCAGCTCCGCTAGGAGGTTTGTTTGATTAGTTTCAAATAAATGTCCTAGTTCACTTAATTTTATATATATATATATATATATATATATATATATATATATATATAAATATATATTTATATATATATATATATATATATATATATATATATATATATATATATATATATATATATATATATATATATATATATATATATATATATTTATATATGTATTTATATATTTATACGTTTTTCATAATTGGCATGCTCAATGAAACAGTGTTGTTGATTTTTATACATAAATAGCGATGTTACAGTGCTTATTCGTTTAGCGAAACTCAAAAAGTACTGTAGTTTACTCATTATGCTCGTAATTTTATTGCTTTTGAAGAAACGAATATAGAAGTTGTTGAAGGTATTACTTTCACTCGAAATCATAAAAAATTGACGAAGTTGATAAAACTGGGAAGAATATAATTCTATATATAATAATAAATAAACTCTTACAAATAATAACCTTACTTTCAGAAAAAAAAAACCAATATTATTCGTTGGCATGAAACAAATTCCGTGCAGTGGATATAACTACATATTTTCGTTATAATTGATAAATCACTGAAGGCTTTTATATCAATTGAAAAGCAATTTTTCAAGAACTTCATTGTTATTATTAACATTAATAAAATTGGTTTTATAATACTACTCGAAGAACACTGCTCAAACCAATTTATTAATCCTTTACTTTTATTGCCGTGAAATGTTGTGTAATTTGTTAGCTAATTAGTAGGTTAATGCGAACAAATGGTTCATTACAATCAATGGAAATGAGGGATCGTCTACATCAAGACCTTCTAAGATACAGAAGCGAATTTAATAAACTAAAATATAGAACATATGGAAACAAACTCAATAATTTAAGTAAAACAAAAATTACTACTACCGTGATAAATTAAATAATTCCGAAGGTGATACTAAAAAGACGTGGCTAGTTTTGCATGAGTTCAGCAATAAATATAGAGCCTCCTCTAACTTGGACAGGATAGATCTTAATACAAAGAAATAAATAACGCAAGGGAGATCACAAATGCACTTAATGACTATTTTGTTGAAATTGGAGAGAAACTATCATCAAAAATTTCAAAAACTTGTCTCGAAGTAAAAATTAAATCTTACTCACATTCTATATACTTAGAACCCACTAGCTCATATGAAATAAGATCTATAATAAAATCACTAAAGGAATGTAATGCCCGATTTCACCAAAGAGATGTAAGGAAGTTCCTAACTAAGTAGTTAGGAAATACCTAAATCCGATACTCACCTAAATCGGATTTCACCAGCCTAAGAAATCCTTGGTTTAGAAATACCTTGTTAAAAACTTAATTTGGAAAGTTTTATACATAAAATTGGTACCACTGTTTAATACTAGACTGTAAATTTCATAAAGGATAGTAAGAAGAAGAGAAAAAATGATAGAAATATAATAATTTTATTATATTTCCATGGCAATAATCCCAAATTTGATGTGCAATTAACAACTAAACAATTTGAGGTTGAGCATTTCCTAAATACTCTTGGCAGACCTAACAAGCTATCCTAACGTTAGGTATTTCCTATCGTCCTTAGGCACTAGTTAACGCGTGATGAAACGCAAATTGCACTTAGGAATTCCTAAATCTGATTTAAGTATTGCCTAACTTTAGGAATTAGTTGTTGAAATCGGGCATAATTCTCCTGGTTATGATCAAATATCAGGTGGAACCCTAAAGCTCATTGCTCCTCTCGTAATTGTGGCGATGGAACATTTATTGGAAGTATAAATCCCGAAGTGTTTCAAGGTGGACGTTATGACACCGTTGCATAAAGGAGGAGACAAAAATGAAATGAACAACTATAGGCCGTTATTTGTAAAATCTGTCCTAGCGAAGGTATTTGAAGGGGTAATATATAAAAAATTGAATGATTATTTACACAAATACAAAATTATAACAATAACTCAATTTGGTTTTCAATGCAGGAACTCAACTACTGACGCACTTAATTATTTAATGACAATGCAATGCAAAAAAAATATTCTAATAATTATTACGACGACAAAGTCACCGAATTGCAAAAACCCTGAAACTGAGTCTGATGTAAAGAAATCATTTATACATAACTAAGGATTAACAATGTGATGCCTGATTAACTGAAAACTCCTCAAAGCTCCCATAGTTTGAAGAGTAGGATGAAGCAATGGTTATTTCAGTTGAGTCGAAAGTTCATTCACATGCTTTAAGCGATGTGAAATGAGATAAGAAAACAGGGAATGATATTTGGCAACTGCTTAAGATTTGAGAAGCATGTACATATCACAGCAGAGCACAGTGCGTTCCGCGTGTTCGATTTTATAGTTTTCGTATTTTCAGTCTTAAGCAGCAGAGCTTTGTCTCTAACGTCGTAATTTTTGCGAGAAGTGCATCAGGTGGAGATATGATTCGAACAGAATAAATTATGGTTTGAAAATCCATGCATCATTAGCGAACCGAAATTAAAATAAGAAAATAATTTATTTTATTGAAAAAAAACTTTACCTAGTGCATGGCTCACTGAAGATCTTCCAATTCATAGCAAATAGCAATAGAAAAGTGTTGAAACCCACAAGAGATCGTATCTCATCACGAACTCAATCAACTAACCAGAGTGAAATTATCTGACTTGATTTGCAGAACTTGTGGAATTGAGCAAGTTTTGAAAAAGCATGAAATATCTAAGAAAAAATGGCATTTGTTGCAAAATATTGACGTGAATATAGCACCGATTGGAAAAATTATCCAAATTCAGATGTAGGGTTACACTAATTCCTCTGATCCACCTGACTGAATTATTCCAGCGTAACTTTTCTTATAACAAAGTTGAGCTATACACAAATATTCCTGCAACTTTTCAGATTAAGTGAGTTTGAGGAAAGTTGAAACCCACTGAAGGAACGTACCTCAACATCATCCCAATCGACGTTAACCGAATTTTGATAGTTTTGTTCTGCCGCGAACACCACAGATACCAAATTTCAGCAAATTCGACTAGATGATGGAAACCGCTAGAGAAAAGATAAATATATATATATATATATATATATATATATATATATATATATATATATATATATATATATATATATATATATATATATATATATATATATATATATATATATATATATATATATATATATATATATATATATATATATATATATATACATATACATATATATCTGACATCAAAAGTTTTTCTAAAATCGTAAAAAATAGCCCCGCACCTGACTGATTTCCTTCGATACACCGCAAAAGTATGTATTTCATAGAGCAAAATACGACTAAAAAGAATAGGCTTAGAGGCCTACACGTTTTAAATCTAAAACCTCGAACTACAGCAGAGGATTTCTTGAAATTTCTCGTTACGAAGTTCTCAAGCGCTAAATGTGAAATTCTCAAATCGAAGTATCCGGATATATATTATTCTTTCAAGATCCTTATTCCAATTAACGAATATGAGAAAGATGTGGCAAATGAGAGACAGTTTTTTCTTCCAAGAAAAATAAATTAGCCTCCAAATTGATTTCTGCTGAATCAGTTATTCCAGTAAAGGTTACAAACAATTCTCGCAAATTGAAGCTGAGTTATCTATATGTGCAGTGTATATCGAATAAATTAAATAGTTTGGAAGTTCTTCTAGAAGAGGAATCACCGGATGTTCTGATTGATGTAGTGTTGTAATAGGTGATGGTGTTGCATTATGCCACTTCATCTGGCTATACTCTGTCAGCTCATTTCTGTCGTACAGCTAGGAGCCACGGAGGTACTCTCATTTATGTTAAGACAGGTTTGAAATTCAAAAACATAAAATATTCTTCACTATGTAGCCAAATGCAGTGTGATCTTTGTGCTGTAAAGCTAACTTTGAATAATAAATTTGTATGTACAGTAAGTGTATACAAATTACCTAGTGGTAACTTTGAAATGTTGAATTATCTTATGAAAACATAGGAACATTCTGTAACCATAGAAGATAAATTATCTATTAATTATGCACAAGTGGCAGGTCAAATGATCTTTTTCAAAAAATTTTCATCATTTTCAAGTTTTTCTAATATTCTTCTACAAAAATTTAGCCTTTTCATGTAGTCACCTAGTTCTAATGTATGAACTTTCTCGTATTTAGGTATAGTCATGCATTTTGTGTTTCTTCAAAATTCGGTTCACTGAATTTCTGCTTACATCGGTTTCATGAGCTGCACATCGAATAGATGCATTTTCATTCGCTTCGATTTAAGTCAAAACACTGA